>JAGXCT010035062.1:125519-142419 GCA_022495035.1 Philopotamus ludificatus
TTATATTCATTTATTTGATTTATTATATTCATTTGGTATTTATTGTATTCATTTGTTATTTATTATATTCATTTATTTGATTTATTATTTTTAGGTTAGAAGCAATCCGTGTAGAAATTAGGGGAAAACAATTCGAAATAGCCAACTCGTTGATGGCTCGTGCGTTGCAAGAATGTCCGAACTCCGGTTTATTATGGGCGGAGGCAATATTTTTAGAAGCGAGACCTCAGCGTAAAACCAAAAGTGTACGTATACAATTTTATTTATTTTATTGTTCACACGATATGTATTATTTCATCTACGATATTTCAGGTTGACGCTCTGAAAAAATGCGAACACGATCCCCACGTTTTATTAGCCGTATCTAAATTATTCTGGAGCGAGAGGAAGAATCAAAAGTGCCGGGATTGGTTTAATCGAACGGTAAATAAGATCAATCGTTTATTCAATAATCGGCGTTGTATTTACGATTGATTATTCTTTTTTAGTTGAAAATCGATCCAGATTTCGGCGATGCGTGGGCATATTTTTATAAATTTGAATTGTTAAACGGAACGGATGCCCTACAGGAGGATGTAAAATCGAGGTGCAAAGCAGCGGAGCCCCATCACGGAGAGTATTGGTGCAAAATTTCAAAGGATATCAAAAATTGGTGTTTAAATATTGATCAGATATTATTATTAGTGGCTAAAGATCTACCTATTCCGTGTTAAGATTAGTTGTATATTTTTGATGAGTAATAAATGCATTTTTTCAAATATACGCTGTTGTTTTATTTCAACGCAATAAAGTATGGCAGTCGATTTCTATCAGCCCTTCGTTAGTTATTTTCAGGTGTTTGCTATGTGATATTAATAAAGTCTGGATATCTATATCAACACCTTCGATGCTTCCGGAAATAGCAAGAAGACTGATCTCTTTTGAGCTCGAGGCTCAAATCCAATATCCTCGCAATATTTTTTTCATCAAATCAGTCCATAAATACATTTTATGTACGGTTACTTCGCCAATCGAGAATGGTTTCGATTTTATGCAGATGCATTTCCGCTGAGAAGAAGAATTAGACGATCCTTTGCTACTTTAAATCCAGAAGCATGTGTTGTCATTCGTCATCCCGTCTTTTCTACATGAAATAATAATTTACCCTTTTCACGATTTCACGGAACTCCATTCGATATTTTTCAGCTAATTCTAGGTCTGCACTAGCCGATTCAATTTTATCGTTTTCTTTACTACTCAAACCAACCTTTGCATGCTTTAATGACTTCTTTTCCACCATGTAGAGATTTTAAATGATCCTAAAGCCTTATTTGTATATACAGGAATGCGGTGTTAATTTAGGTCTTCTATCCATTTACTAAATTTTCCATTTCTATTATAAAAAACTTCTGGTTCATGAACTTCTTGAAAGAAGTAAAAAAGATATTGCGATATAACGAATCCGTACTTGCTGGGGGGAGGAGGCTTTCTAACCTGTCGGAAAAAAATGTCATTAAACACTGTAAAATGGAATACATCCAACATCATTCAGTAACCAAAAACATTGGCTTATGTAGACCATCACGGAATGTACAGGGTTAAATGAGGAATAGATCTGCTCCAGTCACTTCATCTTCTGGTAAGTTTCAATGGTGCAACATCCAGTTGTACGCAGTCCAACTATCTCCGCCTTGTTCTTTCTTTCCTCCAGAGACAGGAAAGCTTGTTGATCAGAAGCCTTTTCGGTAGCTGGCTGTCCACATCTATGACACGTGACCGGCCCACCGAAGTCTAGCCACTATGACGACAGCTGTGACCAGCATAACCTTGTATAGTCAGTTCAACTCCTCATTGATTTTTTATACGCCATTCCCCGTCGTTGAATACGGTTCCAAATATCTGTCTCAGAATCTTCTTCTTCAGGATATCCAGTTGTCTCTCATCTTGCTTTGCTAGAACTCAACATTCAGACCCTGGTAATGTAAAGCTTGACTTTGGTCTTCCTTAAGAGGAATATCGACCGTAGACGCTGTTGGAATCCAAAGTAGCACCGGTTTGCCGGCTTGGTTTTTCTTCGTATTTCCAATTTATTTTCATTATTTTTGTAATAAGTGAATCGAGATATCTGAATTCCTGGACAGCCTCAAAGCTGTGGTGTTCGACTCTCAGGGGTTCAAAGATTTCCTCTTTGGCATATGGGAATGTATTTTGTCTTGGTCTCATTAATCGTAAGTTCCATGCCCATTTATTATTTGCTAGAGAACTGATTAAAACGTAACTAGTGAAAACAATCGAAGGTGCCTTAATTCATTAAGGACACCAGTGTCCTTAATGAATTAAGACTCTACTTAGGGTGTAATACTTTTTTCAAGAGTTTAAAAAAAGGATATCAAAAACCAAAAAAATCGCCATCATTATTTTCGGTAGTAAGACGTTTAGTCGATTTAAAAATTATATACTATAATACTATTAAGTAAATCATTAATCTTGATCATTTTAATAATAATTCAATGTAATTAACAATATAAAAATAATCATTGATTATAATTTTAAAATGAATAATAAAATATTAGCATATTTAATTACATTAAAAACAACTATAAATATATTAAAAATATGATCCATAATAAATCAACATCCACTGCAACGCGTAGGATGTAAACACTGAAGTATTGATTTTCAGTAGAGGCCGTCGATTGGCCGCTACTGAGCATGCTCCTTACAGAATCTACAGGTAACATATGACATTTAACAGTCTAAATAATTTACAACGACGGAATCAACCGTATTGTGCAACATTCCAACGTTATAAACAAATCGAATACATCGTTTGAATCGTTTCAATCGAATTTTCCGTCGACCCCGAGCGACGGTGTTATTCAAATGCACAGAGTAATATATTTATTTTTCAATAATATTCCAGAAATTATTTTTTATTAATATAAAAATGGAGGAGTTACTCTTGGATATAATAAAAGAATCGTCGGGGTCCAAGGGATCCCACTTGCGAGAAGCGTGTCAGCACGCATATGGTGAGTCAACACATTAACAACGATTGTATTATTAAGTGTGTTACATATATTCATTGCGTAGATCTACTATGCAGTCAACAAGGCACTACTAGAGATCCTTCTTATGAGCTTAGAAGAATTTGTTTTATACCTCTACAAATTGCGCTCGAAACGAAAAGGCCGAAACTCGTGTCGCTCGCGTTAAATGGATTCCATGTACGTTAACATTGTTCATTCACAAACTATATAAATAATCAATTAATCATGTTATTATAGAGGATTTTACGCGACGATCGTTTTCACAAAGGAAACGAACCCGAGGACGATTCGTTATGGTTGCCGTCGCAATTATTATGTGCTACATCGTCGATGGCCAGTCAAACACAAGAAACACAAGTATTAAACTATATTTTTTAATAACGATAAAATCATATTGATTGTATATAATTTTTTAGATTAATATTTTGCGAGTGTTATTGGCTCTCGGTATACATAACGGTGGAACACTTAACGGTAGATTAGTGCTATGGGTAGCGGGACGATGTGCCGAGGCCGCGGCTGCACCCCCCGTTGCTGCGGCAGCTCGTGCCGCTGCTGCAATGACGATACGCGCATTCTGCTTAAGTTTAGGTAAATAATATCCACATAGACATATCATTAAAATAAGCATTTAATAAATTATGTTTATAGATGAAGAATGTCAAGAAATATTAAGCGAAAACAGTTATATGAACAGCAAGATATCGGCGGCTGCTTGCTTCAGCGAAATTATACCGATAATGCAATATTTATGCAGCCGATTATGCGAAACTCAACTGTACGATCTGTGGATTATATTATAAATGATTTATTTGATTCAAACGTATTCATTTTCAGATCGACAAAGGCGAATATAACCGCACTATTTTTCTTAGAATGTTTATTGACATTGGTGACGAGTTTGCCCGAGATAGTAAACAGCAACTCGCATTTTACGAACTTCTTATGGCAGAAATTCTGTCCAGCTCTTATTTCATTTCTCGGCACGCCTCGAGTCGATAAGAATCTTAAATTCAGGTACGTTCTCATTAAAATAATCAAATATAATCACATGATTACGATTTAACATTTTTAATAATAACAGAGAAGAGGGTCACGGCGTTGACGATTCCGGACGAGGTTCCGGCTCATTAGCGAGCGCTCCTAGCTTCAATAGCCAACAAGCAAAATGTGTTTATAGGTTCGTATACCATATTTTTATACAATTATACCTCGTCGTAACATCATTTTATAAATCTCATCATATATTTTCAGCATTGCTGCACAATTGATACGATTAGTTGGATGTGTCGGTTCATTACGGCCAGTATTAGAAGCTCTATATCACCGAATGCTACTGTATCCTCCGATATCTCACAGAGCCGAGGCGTTATCCAGCACCAAGGATTTGTTAAAAGATCCTAAAAAATTATGCTCGCTCTTAATTCTGAAGCAATCAAATATAATCGATCAATATAGCGACGAAATGGCTCTGATTAGATTGTATATTCAAAAACTATTATAATTAAAGTACTAATGATTTGATAATATTCATAAAATGTATATATTTTTAGAATAATGGATGCCATTGAGGAATGTGCGGTGAATAGCAGTCCAAATATTTTATTGGTGAGTCTAGAATGTGTCATTGGATTGCTGGAGGCGTTAGAAGAATTGTGCGAAGGAAAATATGTCCCGGGAAATGCTTCGGATATTAACGATAAATGGCCTAATTTAGAAGATGCCGATTATAGAGGACCTCTGACATATCAAAGCTTAGCTAGGCTACCGAGTCCGTACAGGTAAATTTATTTATAATCCATATAATAGTATAATAATATAATGATATCATTTCGTTTATAGAGATCTAGTAGCCGAGATGCAAAATAAAATGGATAACGACGGTTCTGATTCATCAAGTAAGTATTCACTGATCGTTTTATTATATTTTTATGTACATATTTATTATTTCGTACATATTTTCTATGTAGATACGTCTGGCCCTGAAGATAATAGCGCTGGAAGTGACGGTGAATTAGATTCGGATGCCGATAGCGTATTTCTTCCGTCTCGTCCTAATCATATATATGATAAGGGGCAAGAAGACTATATGGAATCACGCGAAGATAGCGATATACCTTATTCAAAACCGGTGCCGCGTACTCTCAATCTCGGCAGATGCAATATTACCGATTACAACGTGGATATCGAACGACAGAATGCGAAGCAATTCGTTAAAACTCTGCAAAATGTCATGGTGCCGAAATTGCTGTCATTCAGAACTTGCATCGAAGTCGACGAGTCAATGCAAGACTTTGCTTCTAAATGCTGTCAATATAATGCATCTCGATCGCCAGGAAACACGACGATAATGAATGCCGATGGTATTTATTTGGCTACGTATTCCGCTTTACTTCTTAATCTCAAATTGATAATATCGGGATATTAAAAGGCGAATCTGTAAGTATCATTCGTAACGGAAAATATATAAAGTTAGTATGATAAATCTATAATATGTTTTTAGACGACGATTCCGCTTTCCGAAGAGGATTTCGTTGAAGAGGTGCAAGGGAGTGGAGTATTGGTATATCTATCGGCAATGTGGTTGAGTGAATTGTATCAGCAAATAATTACGACGTCAATATTAGAAGTCGGTGGATTTCAACCGTCTGCTCAAGAACATAACGCATTAGTCAATTTATTGATGGGTAAGACTTCTCGTACAAACATTCGAATTGAACACGTTCGTTAAAAACAAAAGAATCAATAGTAATATCAAATTTAAATTAATTACAAGCAGTCAATACAAAAATTAAGTATCCTATATATATTTATGAATCTGGATTTCATTTAAATATAATTTTATTTAAGATTTCGGAGGGATCGGTCCTCATCATGTGATGTGCGATTGGCAACGACTGAAAGAAGTATCGATGCCTAACGCCTGCATCAATAAGAACGAATCCAAAACGGCCACGTTGAAATTAGCAAGACGGTAATTATTATTATTATTATTATTTAAGTGGCCCCTGACTCGAAACGTGTCCCTGCCACCTGAAGGGAAATTATACCATCTCCACCGGTCCCGGGCCTCCTCCATCCATCGCCTAAGCCCCAACAGAGACGCTTCTGCCTCAACCATGTCTCTCCAACGAAGTCTCGGCTTTCCAACAGGGTGGGTTCCCCCAGGCCTAGAGTTCATAATAGTATGGACCAGCCTATCCCTGCCAAATAGGGTTACATGCCCTGCCTAACGTAGGCGTTGTGTGCGAATGTATGAGGACAATGGTATATCCCCATACATGCCCATGAACTCGTTTTTTTTTGCCTCGAGAGCAACCTATTCCCCAGTAATTTAGACAGGGCATAATAGCACCGATTCGCTTTGTGTATACGGGCAGAAATTTCTGTACTTTCAGAATTGTCCTCGGTGATTGTAGTGCCCAGGTAATTGAATGATTTAATCCACCTGTTAGACCCAGATCCCACATCCACCGAGGCCCACCTCCGCCCGATCGCGAATCCATCATATATTTGGTCTTGGATCAATTCATCTCCAAGCCCAAGTTGGAAGCCGCTGCCTTGAAAGCCCCGAATGAATCAACAGCCTCAATCCTAGTGCTACCGACAATGTCACACCGTCAGCGTATGCCAGCAGTACCGTATTCCTCCAAGGATCTGCGTACCTGGCCCAATGTGCCGGTTCTCATGGCAGTCTCCAAGGCTAAATTAAATAATATTTATGATGTAGCTTCCCTGGAAACTGTGAACGGCTGTGACAAAGCCCCAACCGTTATTATCCTGCTTACCGAGCCCGAACCGCACATCCTTGTCAGGTTGATTGGTTTTTTTGGGAAGACAAGTTCATTAATGGCACTGGTTATATAGGTTTAATTAATACGAGTTCTCACTCCAAATGAAACCTTTTGCAAATTCTGCTAATTTTGATTGAAAATCTGAGTGAAAAACCTGAATTAATAAATAAATACGGATATAATTGATTAAAAACAAAACTTCAGATTGCTCACGTGCATGTGGGACTCGATGGTGACGCTGCTGAGCGCTTCTCTCGTCGGTAAATACTGCAACAACGGATCGAATATACATTCGCACGTCAATCTACAAAAATTACTAACGCGCAAATCAAGATTCTCGTCGAAAAAAGACAAAGTCTTAGACACGTGCGTCACGTTATCGCTCGAAGGATTGCACAAGGTATTACATTTTGATTCGGCAGTCGATACGATACATAGAATAATTGTAATATTTTTTAGGCGGCACGTATCAGTAATATATTACGGCTTCAAAATCGATGCAGCAGTTTATTAGAACTGCTTTCTAAATCGGCATGCTCCGAGCCGCCATCTACGAAAATTTTATCAGCTCATGCGCAATCGCTCGACGTATTAATTACAGGTAAAATCTTTTAAATAATATTTATATATATTTTAATATGAATTATATTATACGTATTGTGATAGGTGGACTCGAGTTAGGATCTCACTCGGTCGATTGTTGGAAACATATATTTTCGGCATGTCAATACGTCTATCATTTGGAGCATACGCTGTTCGGGCAACAGTGTAATACGACAACGCCGCTGATTACGCTTCAGACGTCACGCAATAAGACTGTATCGTTCACGCAGAATTCGTCCGGAATGTTTTTCAACGATAAAATTCATCCGAGCTTCAATATAAAGCAAAATCATATGGACGATGAAACATGGTAACATATCGAATATTAAATTAAATACGATATCATTCAATTATTTATTAAATTATGTTTTAAGCGTTGACGTATACGATTTTCTGCAATCAAACGTCGATAATTCCACTTCGAATAATAAAATGTCGGTGGCGTCAATTATTCAAAAGTGCAATAAAGAAGTATACATTTTTTTTCATTATTTATATAAATAATTTGCGATGTATTCATTTAAATGTTATTTCATAGACGAATCGATCGAATCCATACGGATATTTAAGCGGAACTGACGCAGCTAAGGTATGCTGCGCTTTATCGCAACACGTAGATATACTATTCAACGATGCGGCGAGCAAATTGAATTTACCGGCGTTGTGTAGCTTTTTGGAAGAATTATGCGTTGCGTCTGAAAAACAGGTAATTAGTTCTTCATTGTGATTATGCTTTAAATAAATATATACAGTACCGAGCAGTGAGATTGTAACACCTGCAAAACTTCTGTTTTGTGAATATTCCATCCATATAATCAATGACGGATAAAAAACTTGTTCTACGAATGATAGCCGTGAAAATTTTCAAGAGTAATATTCGAGACTAGTACAGGGAAATTTGTAAATAATGCTAAAATAGCCAAAAATGAATCTTTTCACAGAAATTTATTTAATTTACTTTTATAGAGATATGACAAAACTTAGAACATAACTATTAAATCAATATAATTAGTATTTTGTCGGACCTTCTTTTTGCTTTATCACACCTTGAATCATCTGGAGCATAGAGTCCACTAAAGCCTGTAAATTTTCAATTAAAATTCTTTCATCCCATACTTTTTCTATTATTTTAATTAAATTTTCTTTACTCGTAGACTTTTTATTGTGTATTTCAATCGCCATAATGTGTCATAAATTTTCAATGAGATTAAGATCTGGTGAATTCCCTGGCCACTGCAAGATTGAAATCCCATATTGGCTTGGTTTTTTACCAGAAGAGCAAAAAAGGATTTTTCTTATAATTCTGTTTGCAACTCTTACTGCTACTAAAAAAATGTATCTTACCATTCCGATCTGTGGCATGGAACACTGTCATATTGAAAATTATCTCATTTGTCCTGGAAAGATGGTTTTCGATTGATGGCAGAAGATGAGTTTCCATTGTGGATTTGTACACCGCAGATTTAACTGTTCCGTTGTTTAAAATATATAGAAACACCCCCACATCATTTGACCAGCTGGATGCTTCACAGTCCTTCGGAGGCAGCTTTCGTGCAACCGCTACCTAGATATTACGCCTCACAAACTGGATTCCATCTGATGCAAACAAATACAATTTGCTTTCCATCTGAGAATATGACTTTTTGCCAGTCGGTTTTGGTTCAAGTTTGATAAATTTTCCCCCATTCTGATCTGGATTTCATCATATTCTTCGTTAGGAGTGTTCTTTTCGCTGGCTGGGCTCTCGCAATCTACTCTTGATGCTCTTTTGTAGCCCTTTTCTATCCAGGATGAAACTGTGTCAGACACGTCAGACACAGTTTCATCTCTTGCCATCCACCAACACCGCATATACCGGCTTGGGGTCGGTTCAATCAGTGCAAAAAGCAGTTTTTTTCTTGGAACGTGTGATGTTGAAATATAATGCTAGATTTTTTCAAGAAAAGGGAGAAGGGAGAGAGAAAATGGGGTTGCACGACTCTACGAAAGTCGATGCAATGCAAGCAACTGCCCTGTAGCAAATTACACCGCTGACCAGGTCCATGTGTCCGATAGGCACCTCCATCCGGAAACCCGTAGGAAAAAATCTGATCTGAATGCTGTTTACCCCAAATTTTGCTCCATTGCCTGTTATAAATTCCTCTCGAATAATCACCGTAGAGCGCTTTGCTACCTTTCAGGCGATATGTATGTATCACCCGAATCTGCATTTTTTTTTAAATTTTACTTACCGTTGTATTGCAGCAACCAACTGCTCTTCCAAATTCTCTACTAGACATCCCTATGGTATGCAATAACGCCAAAATCTGTCTTTATTGCTCATTACTCAAATGTGTAAATTTTGTCATACTTAAAACTTCACTTCACAAAAAACAATAACGGCTTGACTTGGAAAGGACGAAGGACTCATATATATCCTAAAATACTGAAAATTGCATAGTGTTACAATTTCACTGTTCGGTATTATAAATGATGAGCTCTTTTTTATGTTTAGTTATATACGGAGGGTTTGCAATCGGAGCAGCATACAGGACGATGGTGGAAAGGCGTCAATCATATTCGTACAGGAAATATGGCATCGGGTGGTCTACTGAATCGCGTTGGCGAAGTCACCTTACAATGTTTGAAAGCTCCACGACCTCTCGCTCATCATATGTCGGTGTGGACAATCGTCGGACCCCATTTTATGAAGGTATCACATTATAAATACCTTTTATTACGACGGAATCTGCAATAAATTGAATTGTTTCAGGCTGCTTGCAATAAGGACAGGCGTATATCGAAAAAAGCGATTCAATGCATCCACGATGCCGTGACTATGTTATTAAACGAGCAGATTGAATTGCCACATTTTCATTTTAACGAGGCGTTGTTGAAGCCGTTTGAAAATTTGTTATGTTTAGAGTTGTGCGATAGTGACGTTCAGGTAATTCATACATTATAAATTAGAATATATATTGAAATATTTATACGATTTATTTACATTGTTTTAGGAACAAATTATTTCGTGCATATGCGAATTTGTGGAAGCGAATCAAACTGAAATTAAGTCGGGTTGGCGTCCGTTATTCGGCACGTTGCGAGCGGCGCATAATTCGAATCAATATTCGGCCGTTTTAGAAATATTCAGAGTGTTCCTCAATACCGATAATACGCTAGTTTTTGCGAATGCCGCAGTAGATTGTATTCTATGTTTATTGAGCTATTTACGAGGATCGAATTTTGATTTTATTCCGAGCGCAGATAACGAGCTGTCGAACGAAAACATCTCTCCGAACAGCACAGCGAAAACAGTCTTCAATTTAAGTCATATATTCGTAAATAAAAATTTTAAATCGGATGGAAACGGATTGAACGAAACGGAGCCGCAAATAACATATGAGATATGTAAAGAATCGTTGCGGTACATTGAAAGTTGCGCGGAGATCTTAGGAATGATGTACAGCATGCCGAAGTGTCCTACGTTCAATACCGCACATCGTATGAACACGGATATGCCGTTGCAAGTCGTCGATGCACTATTTCCAAAGTCTGCAATACATATTAAGCATTTTACGGATGCTACTGATACTCCGGAGAATAACGTCATCTCGTATAGAATCTTATCGACGACTTTACCGAATTCGCAAACGATTCATTCGACACTATCGAAGATTGATAGACCCAGCGGAGTATTAAAAGTATGGCATTTGCTCTTAGATGGATTAATATCCGCGTCGTTGACGTGTCCACAGCAATTTCAAGGTGCTGCATTAGAGACTCTTTTCAAAATTCTTCAGGACATCATGGTAATTCCCGGTCCGATATTACTACATATAATCAATCATTTACTACTGCCTTCGATGCAAAATTGGCTTCGTCAAGTCAACGGAAATGAATCGTCATGGGGAAATTTTACTGAATTTTAAACAGTGCTGCGGAATGACGACGGATCTTATCGTGAGATATCTCCATCATCTGCAGGAAGATACTAATGAATACGAACATAAGAATACGTCCGATACGTCTTACGCAGAGGAATCAATGAATCAGCAAGATTCAAATGAAATAAAAGCGTTGACGTTCGCATTGAAGCAATTGTTATTAATCTTGGTTGAATGTATCTCGCAGCCGCAAGAAATAATAGCGAGATTGGGCGCATCTTGCATCCGCCATATTATTCTCACGTCTGGTAATTTATTATCGCAGCAACAGTGGGAGATTACGTGCACGAGTCTGCATAGAGCGTGCAATGCGAGCCTCACGCCTCTTCAGCAACTCACGCTGGCGTTTGAAAAGAATTCCGATAGTTTTTACGGAGATTTAGCTATTGTTAAAGTGGCCGCTAGATGCGACAGTTCGATCAATGATAACGTGAGATTGCATTCGATGTCGCAGCAAGTGTTCTATTACGATTACAGTCGAGAGCATTCTATCAACGCAAACAGTCTGCAAAATCATAATAGATCATCGCATAATATCACGACGCATTCGTTGAAAAATTACGTGTTGACCGACGACAGGAGTTATATATTTTTATTGTATCCGCACGATGCTATCGCGTCGCCGAACCCCGATCTCCATCTCATACGCATCTCTCTGAAGAGCTTAGTAATGGGTTTACTCGCTCATCAAATCCTAGTACAGATAATAGCCACGATATTGCTTCAGCAATCTTCGAATATCATGCCGTTGAATCATATTTTGTTTGATACGTTCAAATCGACGGGATTGGCCCTGAACAAAAAGTATAATTTGACGCATCATAACCTCGAAATATTATTGAAATGTTTAGATATGTCGTATAAGCGAACAATCTCTTTTGATTTGAGACCGGGATTGAAATTTTTAGTACAGAAGGTTTCAAATTTAGACAACGCCGCTAATTTATATAAACATACGACCGCATCGTGGATCGTCAAAGTTATGGCGGCCACTGAATTATTTTGCTTAATCAAAATAAACAATACGATCCATAATAAACAAAATTTATCGTCGACTAAAAACGAATTGAGACACACCTGGGATACTCTCTGCGATTTGTATATCGACGCGATCGAAGTCGATTGCGTAGCAGCCGAGCTTGCGATTAGTGAAAAATCATTGAGCATCAACGAAGTTATGCTAAATTCCATAGACGATCATTCGGCGAATAGCGATATGGTGATAGAAAATAAAAACGAGGACGTCAACGCCAACAACGTGACACAAGACGAATCCAATTGTCATAGTAACGAAGCTCCAAAGCCGTTCACGTTTAGCGATTTTAGAAAAGTATCGTCTAATTCGATAAACGAAAATAATACGGATAACACTACGGAAATGGAAGATAGAGCCGAGTCGATATACAATACGAAGGACGAGCAATGTGAAAAACGATTGAAAAACATAGCTTCTCAATTAAACGGCGCAGTAAAGTTCAATAACAACGAAAATAATACCCAAAAGCCTCTGAATAATAATCAACCGATTAAAACGAGTCAATCGCGTAATAATTCGAGCGTCGATCCGTTATTACCGGCTCAGCCGATACCTCCGGAGATCGAACAGGAAAGAATCCACAGCATAACTAAAGTGAGTTATTATTATTTAATCGTATAATGATGAATGCTAATAAATATTATTTTTCAGGATGCCGAAGCGAAGCGTATCGCCTTCGCTAACACGCTCGCTGCATACATTGAATTAGTACTGACGTTTCCCGATGAAGAGTTCGAAGCGTTGGCTGAAATCTTAAACTGCGGACTGCTGCGATTGTCGGAATACGCGACGGATTCTTTGTTGTTACAAAGAATAGACGCGTTTTTAAATAGAAAAGATTCAGTTTGATTTGTAATGCATTTTTATTTAACATAAGTAATATTTAAACATTAAGTATTAACAATTTATTTTACAATTTTAAAATATAAATCCATATTGCCAAAAGTATTACGAGATTATAAGGGCTTCCTGTATAGCATTGTGAATACTTATTTTATTATTTATTTTATAGCTTTCAATATGAATGTGAAATGTGTATAATAAAAACAGTCTCTTATTATGTATTATAAATCGTTGTGACGCAGAATAATTATTTTTTTATTGATTTCGTAAATTTAATCAACATTTCGATTTTAAAAATGAATAGACAAAATCAAGAAAGCTTTGCAAATTATATAAAATAAAATTATCGGTTAATCACCTTTACTGTGATAAATGTATTGAAAATTATTTGGCAAGATAAATTATGGAAATAAATATTAAGATCAGATATATTGTTTTTATTTTCGTGACTTCCAACAGGAAAATAATACAAAATACAAATATTTTTTTAATTTATAACGGAAAGAGCGACTTCTTGAGATATATGGATATCTTCGGTCGATTTGACTATCTCGGTTATTTTATTTTCGTCTGCATCGTCATTATCTTCGAGGAAAAATAGAAACGAATCATCTTCGTATGTCGAAAAATAAAATTCTGGCCGATTCCACAAGGAAGCGTTGCTGATTAAAACATGTTTTTTATCCGACATATGCGAGATTAGATTTTCATTATTAAGAAACTCTTCGTCGCATTCTATACACCTGTTTAAATACACTTGTCGTCTAACATAATTAACAACTTTTAATTTTTCATAAAAATTCAAAAGTTTTGTATTGGAATCAAAATTAAAGCTATGTTCGTTTGACATATGATCGAGAACTGCGGAAAAATTATCTTTAGTTTCTTTACAAAACAAACATACAATAGATAAATCATCCTTTTCATCCCAATCCGACCAATTAGTATCACTATCGGAACTCGATTCGTCTTGATTTTTACTTTTGACATGACTACCGCTACTCGCAGATTCTGATTTCTTTTTATTATTGACATTTTTCATATACGACTGCCAATTCCTTCCGATTTCCAAATAATTGCTAATGAAATATTTATCGTACTCGCTATTATTGGGATTAATTCTCTTGTGAGCTTTTTTACGCATGTGTTCTTTCAATATAACGCGATCTTTAAACGTTTTTTCGCAATAGATACATATGCTATTCGTTAATTTATCATTTATATGCTCGATCAAATCGCTGGTAAATATTAAATTTTCCAGCTTTGCTACGTATAAATTGTGCTTTTCGAATAAATGCGTGAGAAAATCCGATCGCGATCCCTTTATAACAGTGCGACAAAATAGACATTCCCGTTCGTATGTTTTATCCTCCCTTTCAAATTTCTGTTGCGTTAATATTTTTTCGAGTCGCTTTTGTTGAAGATCTCTACGCAATTGATTATCTATAGGCAGGACATCGCTGAGTAAAAAATACTTTTGATCCTTTGCTACTGTATCTGCAATTTTTGTATCTACAAGCATTGTTGTACAATATTCCGCAAAATCTTTACCTAAAAATATACAGGACAAATTTAGAATACATTCAAAGTATACTTTATTTTGATATATATTCATCGTTACCAGAAAATTGTTCTTTCCAAAAGATTAAATAGTCATGTAAAATTGCTATTCGTTCGATATCAGCGATTACAAGTCGATGCTCAGTGAATAGATGCTCCAGTAGTTGTGGCTGAGCTTCAGGTAGCTGAAAGACGCAAGTGCATGATGGGGCGAGGCAAGGGGCGCTTACGGGCTCTGGTTGGGGCCCGCATGCCTCCCCACGGGCCCCAAGGTGTAATGGTCCCAACGCGCACATTGACAGCTGTCAAGTATTGCCATGCATAAAAATCTTTTCGACATTTTGGTCCTAATAGAATAAATTGTTATTTACTAGTTTATTATGTTGACTTATAGGTACAGTGGACCCCCCAATTACACTATCCCGAATTACACGCTGAGTTGAAATATTCGCCGCCAAACCCCAACTTGAACGGTCGCATTCACGCCGGCGGTCGACGGTCGACGAATACATACAAGGCCGACTATTCATTTGAGTAGAGATCGAGTAGATGAATGTGCTGCGACTTGTCAGCACGCGTCCAACCGTTAGACTGCATACAAAACATTAGTTTCGCTCGCTGAGACCCTACGCCCACATAGGCGACGGTACTGTATGCGGTTGGGCACGTATAAGGTCGTGCAGCGGTCATAGCGAACGCCCTGACCAATACATTCACGTGCGTATACGATATCCTGCCGGCCGTTTACAAAAATATTAAATATTCAAACGTTAAACATATTTTTTCATGTTCTATATTTTGCGGGTGTGCGGCGCATACCTAGCACACCCTGAAAATACGCCCCTGCTTTCTACTACATGTCTCAAAAGGATTCTTCAATACTTTGGACATCTCGCTAGAACAAACGATAGCCTGGAGAAGCTAGTCGCGCTAGGAAACGTATAAGGACGCAGAGGATGGGACATGGGCGATGGACCAAGATCCATCGTAGTAGCTGCGATGCGAGATGAGGAATGATGCAGTGGATTCTGGAGAGCTAAAATCAAAAAGATTCGAAACAAGAATGGCCACGATCCTCAGACATGAGGGCGCCAACTCAAGAAGAAGAAATATAATAATACGCAGAGAAATGCTGTTTTTTGTGATGGCATCGCTCAAATAATTATTTTATTCTATCAGTCGTCTTTAAAAATGGGGTTTCACTATACAGTCAACCCTCCCATAACGTGTCCTGTAAATCGCTGTTTTCTACAAAATTTTAATATTTTTAAGGTCAATTTAGATATTTCGTAAATAAAGTCAATGCTATTTGGTTGACAATTAATTTTGTAAAAAGCAGCGATTTATAGGAAACACTATAGGGCTGACTGTATATATATAAGCTGGATATTAAAAATGAATGAATATTCAGAGCAGAAGACAGCCGACCAGGAACAGCCTTCCAGCTTCAGCGGTTGAACAGCAAAGAGATACGCGCTTTGGTGCCTCGGCACCAAGTGCCAACAAACATTCGGACAAAACAAGCGAAGGCGCCGCCGACTCAGCCCTGGGGCTGCGGTCAGGCCACGCTGCACAGGTCAACACCGAAACAAAAAACCCTTTTCATCGCCAACAACATGGCGACCACCATTCAGAACCTCTGAAACCAGATTTGCAACAACGGGGCGTCACAAGCCCTGATAGAAAAAATATTCAAGCACATGTGGACGCAACACGACCGGACCTGATTGTTATAAAAAATAATAAACATTCAAATCTTAAATATATTTTTCATGTTCTATATTTTGCGCCCGTTTGCTTTATTGCCGTCCCCTTCTAAGATATTCTGTCTCAGCCACACCGCGCGCTTGGCGGATTCGGGTATAGATAATATAATTGATTGTGTTGTAATATGATTTTTTTGATTTGTTGCAATAGCGACCGTTTGTTTTATTGCCGTCCCCTTCTAACATATTTCGTCTCGACCACACCGCGCACTAGGAAGGATTCTGTGTATAAATAATGTTATAAAATCAATGGTCACATTTCATGTTCTTATGCTTTCCGAGATGACGGATCAATCAGAGCGTCCGCATCCCTTTCATAGACAATAAGTCTTCATATTTCATACCT
>JAGXCT010035062.1:147119-166014 GCA_022495035.1 Philopotamus ludificatus
CCCATGGAATTTCTTCTCCGAACATTTTAATTGTGCCTGATGGGCTTGATTTCTTGTCGAATCGCCGAGAGAAGATGATCGCGGAGCTTTTTGTAGATATTGTGATATTTTTTACTTATATTATATATACCGGTCTAATTTCAACATAAATATTTTTTTAAATAACTCTTTTATTTTTATATCCTACATGTCACGAACATTTTGTATTTGTATAAAAAAGCCTTTATTGTCTGTAATTACTGAAAATAAATTGAAACAAAAATATTTCCCTCTGTTGCCACAACTCTTTTAATTTAAATCCTACATGTCACAAACATTTTCTATTTGTATAAAAAGGCTTAACGAATCAACTAGTATCATTAATAATTGGCCTTTATTGACTGCAATTACAGAAAAAAAAATGAAAACAACAATATTTCGTTCTGTTGCCACAGCCGCGATGGTTTTTCTCGCTCGCATCCGGCACGGTGTACTGAGGGCGGGTGAAACCGTGCGATTGACGTGTAAATGGTGTGCCCGTTTTTTTAAAAAAAAGTCAAGATATTGATGAAAAATTCATTGAAATTGAAATGCTTGGGGTATGACCGATACCCCCTTCGGCCGACGCGGCTGTTTTCGAGCCTACGTGATGGATCGGTTATTATTCTGAATATCATTTTTAATATAAATCACTGTTTTCTACCCAAAATCCCGTTGTACCAAAAATGAGTATACCCAGCGGAATAAAGGTCACTAAACAAATTGTTACAACCAAATTAAAAACATGGATATTGACCCGAACCATGGCGATGATGGAAATGGAAACACAGTTATATATTGTCACATTGACACATTTATGGTACTCCGGTTTACGATCTCTGGCAATGACGGTACTCGGTGGCGGTTTAGTGCCAAGAGTATCAACAGAGGGGTATCCTTCCTGGTGATCCCCGGCGAAAGGCCGGCTGGAGGCTCTACGGTGGCATGCCAGTCTGCAGCCACCGCAGCTTGGTTTCCAATGGAAAGGATGAGAGGAGACTTTCTAGAGTCGTCATAGTGGAGTAACACAGGAGCGTGTTTACGCTGCAACTGCGGCCAAATTTCGGCGCGGCGGAAGCGGGAAGAGTGGGCACCGGGACGCCATCGTGTTGTGTTGCCAGGACGCAACATGGCGTTAATTAAAATAATTAGTGGAATAGTAAACAAATGATAATTCAATACTCGACATATTTTTAGGTAATTGGTTCGGTGGCTATGACGGAGGTTGAGAGCGGAAGCAATACGAAATGCTTAAGAACAATGGCGACATATGATCCACAAACCCAAGAATTTATACTAAATACTCCAGATTTTTTAGCAGCCAAATGTTTAGTGGGAAATTTAGGTACAGTATACGATTTATAAATCGAATTAATGAAGAATATGCTATAAGGATCTATTGAAACTGTTTTATACAGGTAAAACTTGCACGTATGCAATGGTATTTGCTCAGTTATACACAAACGATTCATGTTATGGTGTCCATCTTTTTATGGTGCCTATTAGAAACCCGAAAACTATGTCCCCTTATCCAGGTATACTTGTCGGGGATATAGGAGATAAACTGGGAATAAACGGTGTCGATAACGGGTATGACGAGATATATATATGCATACTTTTGCCTAATATTGTAAAATTGTTACATATTTCACATACTTTTAGATTTATTCTGTTCAAGAACTATAGAATTAAACGAGAATGTTTACTAAATCGTATTAGCGACGTTACACCTAGCGGAGAATATATTCATAGAGTCAGTGATCCATCTCGTATCATCATAATAACTTTTGAAGCGTTGTTAGCGGCGAGAATTGGTGTTTTTTGGGATACACTCTCTGCTTTGGTCGGTTCATCCGTAATCGCTACAAGATACGCAGCTATTAGAGAAACAGTCGGATCGCTTAATAATAAAAATATTCCACTTATCGATTATCAACTTCATGTAAATGCAATTATAATTTATTAATATATGCTAGGTATATGTATAATTTTTTATTTACTTTCAGCAATCGAGAATATTTCCGTATCTCGCTTCTTCGGTTTTATACAAAATATTTGCTATAGAATTATCAAATATATATTTTAAATATAAAGACGAAACGATGAAAACGAAAGATATCGGAGGTTCCGTAAGTTATTTCTTTTTTGTTAAAATATATTAAATCTATTAAAATTGTTCGTATAAGATGACGCACAGTGTTCAATGATATATATAAAATAAAATTTAATATTTAAATAACAACGCATTAAATCACATACGCATTTTCTATGAAAGAATATAATAAGATTTATACACTTTTATAATACGATAAAAAAATATTTATAGGCATCACTCGTATCTGAATTACACGGTATTATCTCGGCAGTTAAGCCGCTTTTTACCTGGACTTCTGTGCAAGCTACATTCGATTGCCGAGAAGCATGCGGTGGTCACGGATATTTAAGAGTAAGTTGCAAATTATTTAATACTGCAGGTCTTAAAAATTCACATACAGTGGAACCCCCAATTACACTACTCCGAATAACGCGCTGGAGTGAAATGTTCGCCGCAAATTCCCCAATTGCGTGGTCGCATTCACACACGCAGTCGGACGGCCGGCTGTGCGGTGCATACAGTCAAACGTTGGTTAGCGTCTGTGTATTCAACACGTGCCAGGCTATACGCACACAGCCGGGCGGCTTCATTCCCCCAATTACACGACTCCAAATTACACGGTCCCGGCTTTATGGTAAATGGGGGTTTTACTATATCATCATCATCATTTGCCAGCCACAAGACACTCACTCGCTGAGCAAATGGACCTTGCCAGACTCTCGAATGACAGTCAAGGCCAAAGGAACCTTAGTTTCACAAGTGACGTGTCCATACCGCAGGGATCCAAGCTGTCTCTGTATGCGGTTTTTTGTAAAGAGTTTCCCTCTCTTAGCCATTGCCGGCATTGGACACTTATCTTCTCTACCCTATTTATTTATTATTTGTCGTATGAGTACAGAACACATAATATATATAAACATAACAATAGTATAATATTTAATAATAATAACGGATAATAGCGATAGTAAGTATAATAATAATAGTAGTATTATAAGACGTGAAAATACTGCACCAGGGTACAAAATTAGTAAAGAACGTGTCACCATAATGGTGTGTGCCAATGCAACAGGCAGACATAGACTTCCACTGATTGTCATTTGGGAAATCAAAGAACCCTAGATGCTTTAAAAATATCAATAGTCTTCCTCCGGTTGAATATGATCATCCAGAAGAAAAACCTGGATGAATGGGTAGAATTTTTAAGCGATGAATATAGTAGTTTATTCCAGAAGTGAAAAACATCAAAACTCTATATAGATAAAGAGGAAAAACGATTGTATTACTAGATGTCCTGCATCCCACCCATCTATTTAGATGTTTTAAACCAGTCGGATTATACCTCCTCCGACTGTGTGAAACAAGTAGGAGGGGGTTTGCCTCGGTATTCATTACCCTCATTTCTAAGCGTTGTCTGCTTATAACGAGTCACAAGTGAGTGACAAGTCACAAATGATTATTAACCCTATCGCGCAATAGCAATACTTTCACAATCTTACATAATTATAGGCATCAAATTTTGGAGAATTGAGGAATGGTAACGAAGTAGGTGTAACGTACGAAGGTGATAATCACGTCTTGGGAATACAAACCAGCAATTGGCTACTCGGACGATATAGAAGTCATATCGAAAACGGTGAACCAATTACGACGCCTTTAAAAACAATATCATTCATCGAGGACACGTCGAATATATTGAAAACCAAGTTTGTCGGAAACAGTCAGGCGGATGTCATGAACGAGAAATGTAAAACTAATATTATTCTCCGATACAATGCAAATTAAATATATATTAATCCGTCATTTTTTGTAGTTATAATCGAGGCGTTTCAATGGTTGATATGCTCGCTTCTCACGGTGACGTTCAAAAACATTTCAACCGATATGAAAAATGGAAAATCAAAACTAGAAGCCACTGCGAGCAATCAAGCCTTCAGAGCCAAAATTCTATCCAGAATATTTGCCGATTATCTCATAGTGCTCATTACAAATGATATTATATCAGAACGTACAAGGATCGTGCAAACAAGTTTTGAGAAATTTGTTAATGCTCTACGGATTAACTAGCATTGAAAAGTATACAACATATTTTTACAGTGGCCAATATACAAATTCGCCACGATTCGTCGAACTTATCCACGGGAGCATGAGAGACTTGTATGCAAAATTAAGACCGGACGCTGTCGCTATTGCCGACTCGCTGGCTCCTACCGATTTTGTATTAAATTCTATCCTCGGCACAGCTGACGGCAAGGTGAGTTCTAACGTTACATTATCTGCAATAGTATAAATAATTATTTTATAATAATTTCAGGTGTATGAAAATATTGAGAATTCGTACTTTTACGGAGAAGGTAACTTGGAAAAATCATCGTGGATACGAGACGTTATGTCATCAAAACTATAAGGAGAATTAATTTTAAGAAAATATATTAATGGATATTTATATAATATTATTATAATAAGCGTAATCAATACTTATTTTCTCTTTTTTTATTTTAATTTAATGTATAAAATAATTTATTCATACCACTTAGTGAATAATGTCACTAATTATTTTTTCAAGCAACATACATTATTCACAATATTAAAAGAATATAAATATATTTATGTTTTTTTTATTTAATTTTTTTTATGAAATTAATAATTTACATTTATTTAATACTACTTTCATACAGTGATAGACTTTGATAACACGTAATCTCAATTAGAAACCATCAACAAGAAATTAGTAAAGTGAAGAACAATTAATCCAAATGTGTTAGTCATAAGTTATTCTATGCCAAAGCTGCATATCTTATTTTTTTCTGTAACTATGTACCACATTCTCTGTACCGTAGAATTAAGTAATTGTTCTTGTATTGTATTTCTATTTCGTATGTTGTTATTTTACTATGTTATCATAATTCTTGTTTTTATAAATTGTTATTCTTGATTATTTTCATTATGTAACATTTTCTATGTATGTAAAATTTATGTACAACTCGTCAATCAGTTCATCCCTGATCCTTTACCATAATCCATCGGAATATTTTCGTAATTATTTCATTATTCCTCTTATTTTATCATTTTTGTCACATCATGCTCATCATGATTCTTATTGAATATACCGGTATTGAACCGATATCTTCAATCTTTTCCGGGGGGCTATGTTATAAACCGGCATAGTCCGTCCGTATCATTTCTGGGCTCTCGATATTCTCGAGTGCGTCCCTATCCTTCTTACGTAAAGTGTGCCACAGAACACATTTTACGCGGGAAACGGTTCCCGCCAAAAGTCGGTGACATCATCGTCACGTGACTCACAGGACCGGGTATAAATATGTCCCGTTTTGGAGCCATTCAAACACATTCGCTCACGCCGTCATGGCAGTCACATCTCCGTGATTTCTCTCGTACCGGAGATACGTCTCCGGGATCCTCATCATCATCTCGTACCGGAGATACGTCTCTGGGATCTTTATCATCACCTCGTACCGGAGATACGTCTCTGAGATCCTTATCATCGGGCTGGCGGCCTGCAGATTCTCAATAGAAACATCATCAACAAACAAAGCGTGTTTCAATTTGTCTCGATCTTCCGAAGCGCGATCGTCAGCGCTACCGGACGATCGAACGTTTTAGCGCCAGCGGTCGTGTACCTTTTGATGCGGAAACAGGTGCGCTAACATTGGAGGCGTGACGGGTTACCATTTTGGGTACTACTTTATCGCGTCCCCTAACATTTGGTAGCGGCCCGAGTTGGATTTACCTTTTTGGTACTACTGTCGCCCCGCGCCAACATTAAGGCAGCGACGGGTTTACTTTTTTGGGTACCTGTCGCGCCCCTTAACATTGGAAGCAGCGACAGGTTGCACGTTACTTTAACATTGGAGGCAGCGACGGGTTACCTTTTTGGTACTACTGTCGCGCCCCCCTTAACATTGGAAGCAGCGACGGGTTACCTTTTTGGTACTACTGTCGGGCCCCCCTAACATCAATCTTTTATGTCGTGAAGCGATTACATATTATTATTATTATTTATATAAACTGTTAATCAATTTAATAGACCGGTCACGGCGGCTCGAAAGCAACTGCGTCGTCCGAAAGGGGTATATTTATAATAGAAAATAGATATTTTAAGTCAATATATTGATTAAATCTTCATCAATATCTTGACGTTTTTTTTAAAAATGGATTTTTAAAATGGATATTATGGAATTTTCTACTAATCAATATGACGCGTAAATGACATACACACTCGGCGATGTTCCGCCGCAGACTGGGGAGACACTACCGGTAGACCAACCGCCAAATTCTCAATGCGCGTGTTACTAGTATACGTTTCACTCGCACTTCACACATCGCACCGGATGCGGGCGAGAAAAAACATCGCACCCATGGCTACAGAAGCCAATATTGTTGTATTTTTTTTTCGCAATTGCTGACAATAAAGGTCAGTGATTATTTATAATATGTATTCATTATACTTTTTTAGACAACTCAAAAAATAGGATTTATATTAAAAAAGCTATTCGTGAAATATCAAAAACGTGGGGTCTCAAATTTACCCCATCGGCTATGTCAATAAAATTAATTTTGACCGTTGTTAAATATATATTAATAAAAAAAAGCTATTTTTTTATCAGTAGTACCAATATTGCTTGGAAAGAAAAACCCTAACAATTACATAGTAGATATGCCGTTGAATAGCCACATAACTAATATATAATAGCTAATAAACCAAATCAATTTATATTTACAAATCGATCGATATAAATTGGTACTATAATTTTTTCACCAACAACAACTGGGAAGGAAACCCATTATAATAAAGGTCGATAAACGATTTAATTTAGTTTCGTTACTTATTCTCTCTCTTACTAGGGGACCTCTCCTTTGGAAAGGTCCTTATCATGACGAAAGAACTGCTATTACGCCACAAGGTCAATGCTAGCTGTGACTCGTCACATCGGAATCCATAGAGAAAAGGAAAGCAAATGCCGAGACAAATCCTCTACCACTTACCTGGACACAGTAAGGAGGGTAAAATCCGATTCCCGCAATGGTTGAAAATACACGTCTAATGCTAGCAATGGCGAAGAAAAGGAAACATCTTTATAAAAAACCGCATACCAAGACGGGTTGGGCCACCGCGGTATGGACGCAAAAAGGGGAGTCCTAACGCCATCGTGAGACTTCGACTCCCTTGGACTCGACTACCATTTGAGAGTCTAGTAAGGTCAAACACTCGGCGAGTGAGTGTCTTGTGGCTGATAAATAATGATGCAATTTTTTTACTATGAAATATAATTATTGTATATTTTTTATTTGGAATGTAATTTGTTATCGAAAGTATTTACTATATTATAAATTCTTAATTCCATTAAACTAGTAATGGATGCGATCAGTACTTGGGATGGGTCACTTTTATCCCCAACTTTATAAAATATTCAATAGAAAAACAGCCAAGAATAATAAGATATGATAAATACCCTTTTTTATATCCAGATTTTACATTTATGTAATTGTATATTTTTATACCATCCTGTATTAACAATTTATTTTTTTGTTCTTAATATATACAGCGAGCATCTAATTTATGTGCAAAATTCAATAAATATGACATGTTCACAACAAACATTTGATCAGATCGATTTCCACCACAATAAATCATAGTCGTGTTACGTTTTTGTGTTAACAATTAAATATGTCTAATTTTAAAGCCAAAGATTTGGAATTTATTCCAAATATGCCTGCTGGACCCCTCGACAAATACAGAAAGCAGGCATCATTTAATTGGAAAGAATTAAGAGTCATAATTGAACGATCCATCCACAATGTCAAAACGCTGGTAATATGTTTATTTTATCTTTTGCGAGATCAATCCATCGCGTGTATTTCAATATCCAAAGTATTATAAAATATTTGTATTTAGCATGAAGCATATGATTTGATGGAGTCTGATCCTGATTATGCGCCTAGTCAGAAAATATTATCAGCCGATGAACAAAAACGAAGAGCAGCATTTCAATTAAAAAAATTATCTATGAATAATTCAGGTGTAAGCGCTGGTCTAAAACAAGACTATCATAGAAAGGTTTATTTTTTTTTATAATTATGTACCGATAATTGCAATTTTATTTATAGATTTGTTTTACTTATAGATAATGGATTTGATGATAACTAGGTATGCAATGAAATTTGTAATTCCGGATGTTGTTGTAAAACAAAGTATTGGATGCTTTGCAGTGGGACATTTTTTAACTAGCCTGGGAACCGAAAGACATCTAGCATTATCAAACGATGCATGGGATTCTAAGGTCAGATATTGTTATATTATCTATTATTAACAACTCTTTTAATTTGTATCCTACATGTCACAAACATTTTGTATTTGTATTAAAAGGTTTAAAGAATCAACTAATATAATTAATCATTGGCCTTTATTGTCTGCAATTACTGAAAAAAAATTAAAACAAAAATATTTCCCTCTGTTGCCACAGGCGCGAAGAATTTTCTCGCTCGCATTCGGCACGGTGTGCCGAGTGCGGGTGAAGCCGTGCGATTGACGCGTAAATGGTGTGCCCGTCATTTACGCGTCGTTTTATATAGTAGAATAATGCAAAATATCGACCAAAATTAGAATAGATATAGTCAAGATATTGACGAAGAATTCATTGAAATTTAAATGCTTGGGGTATGTAAGATACCCCCTTCGGCAGACGTGGTTGTTTTCGAGCCTCCGTGATTGATCGGTTATCATTTCTAATCTAATTATTAATATAAATCACTTTTTTGTACCCAATAGGGTACCTGCAACGGGATAAATGTTACTAAACAAATTGTTACAACCAAATTAAAAACATGGAGATTTAAAATGCATCTTGATTTTCAATTAGAATACGAAAAATTCTGGGAACATTTATTATAATTTGATATATTCCATATATTTAAAGAATGATATAATTAATTTTAAATATAAAAAAACAATCAGTCGTATATTTTCATTACAATTCTATACATTGTTTTACGGCGAAAGGCCGGCTGGAGGCTCTACGGTGGCATGCCAGTCTGCAGCCACCGCAGCTTGGTTTCCAATGGAAAGGATGAGAGGAGACTTTCTAGAGTCGTCATAGTGGAGTAACACAGGAGCGTGTTTACGCTGCAACTGCGGCCAAATTTCGGCGCGGCGGAAGCGGGAAGAGTGGGCACCGGGACGCCATCGTGTTGTGTTGCCAGGACGCAACATGGCGTTAATTAAAATAATTAGTGGAATAGTAAACAAATGATAATTCAATACTCGACATATTTTTAGGTAATTGGTTCGGTGGCTATGACGGAGGTTGAGAGCGGAAGCAATACGAAATGCTTAAGAACAATGGCGACATATGATCCACAAACCCAAGAATTTATACTAAATACTCCAGATTTTTTAGCAGCCAAATGTTTAGTGGGAAATTTAGGTACAGTATACGATTTATAAATCGAATTAATGAAGAATATGCTATAAGGATCTATTGAAACTGTTTTATACAGGTAAAACTTGCACGTATGCAATGGTATTTGCTCAGTTATACACAAACGATTCATGTTATGGTGTCCATCTTTTTATGGTGCCTATTAGAAACCCGAAAACTATGTCCCCTTATCCAGGTATACTTGTCGGGGATATAGGAGATAAACTGGGAATAAACGGTGTCGATAACGGGTATGACGAGATATATATATGCATACTTTTGCCTAATATTGTAAAATTGTTACATATTTCACATACTTTTAGATTTATTCTGTTCAAGAACTATAGAATTAAACGAGAATGTTTACTAAATCGTATTAGCGACGTTACACCTAGCGGAGAATATATTCATAGAGTCAGTGATCCATCTCGTATCATCATAATAACTTTTGAAGCGTTGTTAGCGGCGAGAATTGGTGTTTTTTGGGATACACTCTCTGCTTTGGTCGGTTCATCCGTAATCGCTACAAGATACGCAGCTATTAGAGAAACAGTCGGATCGCTTAATAATAAAAATATTCCACTTATCGATTATCAACTTCATGTAAATGCAATTATAATTTATTAATATATGCTAGGTATATGTATAATTTTTTATTTACTTTCAGCAATCGAGAATATTTCCGTATCTCGCTTCTTCGGTTTTATACAAAATATTTGCTATAGAATTATCAAATATATATTTTAAATATAAAGACGAAACGATGAAAACGAAAGATATCGGAGGTTCCGTAAGTTATTTCTTTTTTGTTAAAATATATTAAATCTATTAAAATTGTTCGTATAAGATGACGCACAGTGTTCAATGATATATATAAAATAAAATTTAATATTTAAATAACAACGCATTAAATCACATACGCATTTTCTATGAAAGAATATAATAAGATTTATACACTTTTATAATACGATAAAAAAATATTTATAGGCATCACTCGTATCTGAATTACACGGTATTATCTCGGCAGTTAAGCCGCTTTTTACCTGGACTTCTGTGCAAGCTACATTCGATTGCCGAGAAGCATGCGGTGGTCACGGATATTTAAGAGTAAGTTGCAAATTATTTAATACTGCAGGTTTTAAAAATTCATATATCAATCATCATCATTTGCCAGCCACAAGACACTCACTCGCTGAGCAAATGGACCTTGCTAGACCCTCGAATGGCAGTCGAGGTCAAAGGAACCTTGGTATCACAAGTGACTTGAGGGTTCCCTTTTCGCGTCCATACCGTGGAGACCCAAGCTGTCTTTGTATGCGGTTTTTTGTAAAGAGTTTCCCTCTCTTGGCCATTGTTGGCATCGGACACGTATTTTCTACCCCAGTGTTTCCCAAAGTGTGAGCTGCGGCTCCCCAGGAAGCCAAGGTGTCGTCATTAGGGCTCCGCGAAATATTCAATTAACAATTCAGCAAATTTGTTGGAATTTCCAATTCTCGAAATTTTTGCGGCAGCAATCGTATATTCCAATTTCTCAAGAAGGTCAAAAAATCTGATGTATTAAGCTTTCGTTTATATCATATTTAAATCATCTCCTTGCAGCTGCAGATTAGAATCATTAAATTTACTATAATATATAAATCTGTCAAATACGCTATATCGCATGTAAATTTCTTCAAGTTTTCACGTAATATTTCATCTTTGTTTTCTAAAAACTCTTTCCAAACAAATTAGATACGTATGTACATGCATCGTGTAACGGATTTTTAAAATTCTATAAGGGTATAAATATTAGCACTTCGTAGCCCCCTTTGTGCTTCCCAGGACTCCCCTACTCCCTCCAGTGCCAGAATTACCCCCTCAACCTCCTTCAGGGCCCCCGGGGAGCCAGATGGCTCACTTTGGAAACCTATGATCTAGTTGGATGATGGTCATGTTCATGTGCGGGAGGCCTATAGTGGCGCAGACGTCAGCCATTGTAGAGCATTCGGGCTAAGGGTATTTATCGCCGCTAGGCACCGGGAAAAGAGTGAAATTGACACTCCTCCACTTTGTGCTTGGTGGACTGAATCGCTCCGCACTCACATGTGGTACTCTCTGTGGACCCCCATTTGTAGAGGGTTTCCGCTGTCTCTGTTTAGAGTTAGTTACCTACATTTTGAGCGGGAGATTGAAACCGCTCGGCTCCGTATTGGGGTTCGGGAATACGATGGTCGCGTCCACTCCACTCTCACTCTATTCATCTACCCATCGTGATTTCAGGATTGAATCATCTTCACCGCGACCTATCCACGGCGATTTTCTTGATTTTAACCCTAATGATGGAAGATTTGCGAGGTCTTCAAGGATAGGTAGGTATGACATTTGGGCGAGAAACGGTACGAGCAGCGACTCCTTCTGAGTTCTAGCAGCTCAATGTGGGAGATTACGGGTAGCCACGGTGTTGGACGCATCAGGCCTGTTATCTTGCAAATAATATCGTTTAGCTCCGTGTCAACCCTTTTTCCGTGCGTCCTCAGTCGCCATACCGGAGCGCAGTATTCAGATACGCTATAACCCAGAGAGAGAGAGAGAGCGGATGTGCGTAGGACCTCAGCGTTGCAATCCCACGATGCTCCGATGAGTTTCCCGACAATGTATCCTCAGGTCTTGAGTTTGGCCCTTATTGACTGCAGGTGTTGGCGAAATGACAGGGTTCTGTCTAGTTTCACTCCAAGGTATCTTGGGGTTATGTCGGTTGGGACGTCTTTACCACACATCGTAAGATTCAGTGTAGTATTGACCGATGCGTTTGCCAAGTGGAAGACTGTAGAGACTGTTTTGTCCGGGTTTGGTTAAAGGTGCCATGTTGCAAATTGTTTTTCCATTTTATTTAAGTCTTTGTTTAACACTTCTTCATTCTTCTGGAAGTCTCCGGCTTGCGTCACTGATGCAATGTCGCCGGCGTATATGAATCTGCGGGATGCGGATTCCGGTATGTCCGAGGTGTACATGTTAAAAAGCGTCAGAGCTAGGACTGAGCCTTGTGGTAGTCCGTTTTGGAGAACTCTTTTTCTACTGCGCTTTTAAAAAGCATAGTTTATAATAATTTATTCGTTTGTTTGCATTTTAGGACCTTTGAAGCCTTTAATAGGAGTCATTGTTTCCATACTGTATCGTAGGCCGACGTTAGGTTCAAGAAGACGGCACCCGTTTTTTTACACCTTTGGAATCCGCATTCAATGTGGGTGGTCAGTGATAGAACCTGTTCATCGCAGCTTCTCCCTGGTCTGAATCCGACTTGTTCGGGTGGGAGGTGTTTTTCGACTGTTGGTCCGATTCTCATGAGGAGTGTTCGCTTGAGTTTGTATACAACGCTAAAGAGAGAAAGCTAATCTTCGGAAAACATCGGTAAATAGTCTAGCTAGCAATTGCCCATTTCTACCCTGTTGGTATTATATTTAACCCTCCTGGCTGTGTCCAGACAAGTAGGAGGGGGTTTGGCTCGGTATTCATTACGCTCTAAGCGTTATCTGCTTATATCGAGTCACAAGTGACAAGTCGCAAGTGATTATTGACCCTATCGCAATAGCAATCCTTTTATAATCTTACGTAATTATAGGCATCAAATTTTGGAGAATTGAGGAATAGTAGCGAAGTAGCTGTAAATACGAAGGTGATAATCACGTCTTGGGACTACAAACAAGCAATTGGCTACTCGGACGATATAGAAGTTATATCGAAAAGGGTGAACCAATGACGACGCCTTTAAAAACAATATCATTCATCGAGGACATGTCGAATATATTGAAAACCAAGTTTGTCGGAAACAGTCAGGCGGATGTCATGAACGAGAAACGTAAACCACCATTATTCTCCGATACAATGCAAATCAAATATATATTAATGCGTCATTTTTTGTAGTTATAATCGAGGCGTTTCAATGGTTGATATGCTCGCTTCTCACGGTGACGTTCAAAAACATTTCAATCGATATGAAAAATGGAAAATCAAAACTAGAAGCCACTGCGAGCAATCAAGCCTTCAGAGCCAAAATTCTATCCAGAATATTTGCCGATTATCTCATAGTGCTCATTACAAATGATATTATATCAAACGTAAAAGGATCGTGCAAACAAGTTTTGAGAAATTTGTTAATGCTCTACGGATTAACTAGCATTGAAAAGTATACAACATATTTTTATAGCGGCCAATATACAAATTCGCCACGATTCGTCGAACTTATTCACGAGAGCATGAAAGACTTGTATGTAAAATTGAGACCAGACGCTGTCGCTATTGCCGACTCGCTGGCTCCTACCGATTTTGTATTAAATTCTATCCTCGGCACAGCTGACGGCAAGGTGAGTTCTAACGTTACATTATCTGCAAATAGTATAAATAATTATTTTATAATAATTTCAGGTGTATGAAAATATTGAGAATTCGTACTTTTACGGAGAAGGTAACTTGGAAAAATCATCGTGGATACGAGACGTTATGTCATCAAAACTATAAGGAGAATTAATTTTAAGAAAATATATTAATGGATATTTATATAATATTATTATAATAAGCGTAATCAATACTTATTTTCTCTTTTTTTATTTTAATTTAGAATATATTCATACCACTTAGTGAATAAATGTCACTAATTCTTTTTTTCAAGCAACATTCACAACACTAAAATAATATAAATATATTTATGAGTTTTTTATTTAATTTTTTTCAAATTCGTTGTTTTTTTAATGAAATTAATAATTTACATATATTTAATACTACTTTTTTTACTGTAATAGACTTTGATAATACGACATTTCAAAAAAATATTTTCTTTTATAAATTATTATTATTATTTAAATAAACTACTAATCTATCCTTCATTTCTGAGGAGCGTGACCACGTGCATGATTTCCATTATGGTTTTCATAGAAATATATATGGAGCAGTGGACCAGAATTCTTCGGAATGGTCATCCATCTGATCATTCTTTGGTTGTCAATTGGCATATAAATCGGCATCTAAAATATATATATTATAAAATAAAGTATGCTGATGGTGATATTTTATATTTTTCTATTTAATAATATATAATATTTTTCTATTTACCGATATTTGTTAAATTCTTTCAAAAACAGGAAACAATAAATAATGTTGTCCATTGTAATTACATTTCAAAAGATGTGCCCCGTTTTTTATGTATGTAGTTCGTCTGACACAAATATGTGCGTACGGTCTCAGATCAAAGTTTCCGCGGCGCACAAATTTGTACCGGCATAGTCCGTCCGTATCATTTCTGGGCTCTCGATATTCTCGAGTGCGTCCCTATCCTTCTTACGTAAAGTGTGCCACAGAACACATTTTACGCGGGAAACGGTTCCCGCCAAAAGTCGGTGACATCATCGTCACGTGACTCACAGGACCGGGTATAAATATGTCCCGTTTTGGAGCCATTCAAACACATTCGCTCACGCCGTCATGGCAGTCACATCTCCGTGATTTCTCTCGTACCGGAGATACGTCTCCGGGATCCTCATCATCATCTCGTACCGGAGATACGTCTCTGGGATCTTTATCATCACCTCGTACCGGAGATACGTCTCTGAGATCCTTATCATCGGGCTGGCGGCCTGCAGATTCTCAATAGAAACATCATCAACAAACAAAGCGTGTTTCAATTTGTCTCGATCTTCCGAAGCGCGATCGTCAGCGCTACCGGACGATCGAACGTTTTAGCGCCAGCGGTCGTGTACCTTTTGATGCGGAAACAGGTGCGCTAACATTGGAGGCGTGACGGGTTACCATTTTGGGTACTACTTTATCGCGTCCCCTAACATTTGGTAGCGGCCCGAGTTGGATTTACCTTTTTGGTACTACTGTCGCCCCGCGCCAACATTAAGGCAGCGACGGGTTTACTTTTTTGGGTACCTGTCGCGCCCCTTAACATTGGAAGCAGCGACAGGTTGCACGTTACTACTGTCGCGCCCCCTCTTTATTGGGCAGCGACGGGTTTGGCGCATTTTCTCCTTATGCTGATGGAAGCAGCGACGGGTTACCTTTTTGGTACTACTGTCGGGCCCCCCTAACATCAATCTTTTATGTCGTGAAGCGATTACATATTATTATTATTATTTATATAAACTGTTAATCAATTTAATAGACCGGTCACGGCGGCTCGAAAGCAACTGCGTCGTCCGAAAGGGGTATATTTATAATAGAAAATAGATATTTTAAGTCAATATATTGATTAAATCTTCATCAATATCTTGACGTTTTTTTTAAAAATGGATTTTTAAAATGGATATTATGGAATTTTCTACTAATCAATATGACGCGTAAATGACATACACACTCGGCGATGTTCCGCCGCAGACTGGGGAGACACTACCGGTAGACCAACCGCCAAATTCTCAATGCGCGTGTTACTAGTATACGTTTCACTCGCACTTCACACATCGCACCGGATGCGGGCGAGAAAAAACATCGCACCCATGGCTACAGAAGCCAATATTGTTGTATTTTTTTTTCGCAATTGCTGACAATAAAGGTCAGTGATTATTTATAATATGTATTCATTATACTTTTTTAGACAACTCAAAAAATAGGATTTATATTAAAAAAGCTATTCGTGAAATATCAAAAACGTGGGGTCTCAAATTTACCCCATCGGCTATGTCAATAAAATTAATTTTGACCGTTGTTAAATATATATTAATAAAAAAAAGCTATTTTTTTATCAGTAGTACCAATATTGCTTGGAAAGAAAAACCCTAACAATTACATAGTAGATATGCCGTTGAATAGCCACATAACTAATATATAATAGCTAATAAACCAAATCAATTTATATTTACAAATCGATCGATATAAATTGGTACTATAATTTTTTCACCAACAACAACTGGGAAGGAAACCCATTATAATAAAGGTCGATAAACGATTTAATTTAGTTTCGTTACTTATTCTCTCTCTTACTAGGGGACCTCTCCTTTGGAAAGGTCCTTATCATGATGAAAGAACTGCTATTACGCCACAAGGTCAATGCTAGCTGTGACTCGTCACATCGGAATCCATAGAGAAAAGGAAAGCAAATGCCGAGACAAATCCTCTACCACTTACCTGGACACAGTAAGGAGGGTAAAATCCGATTCCCGCAATGGTTGAAAATACACGTCTAATGCTAGCAATGGCGAAGAAAAGGAAACATCTTTATAAAAAACCGCATACCAAGACGGGTTGGGCCACCGCGGTATGGACGCAAAAAGGGGAGTCCTAACGCCATCGTGAGACTTCGACTCCTGTAATTCTAGTGCAAATAAATATAAATCTTATGGAGTCAGATTTTTCTATACAAGGAGCGTAACCCCCACAAAACCTTTTTAAGGAGTGCATAATGAAATATAATTATTGTATATTTTTTATTTGGAATATAATTAGTTATCGATAGTATTTACTATATTTTAAATTCGTATTTCCGTTAAACTAATACTGGATGCGATCAGTACTTGGAATGGGTCACTTTTATCACCAACGTTATAAAATATTTACTAGAAAAAAAAGCCAATATTAATAATAAATATACGTTTTATATCCATATTTTACATTTATGTAATTCTATATTTTTATACCACCCTGTATTAACAATTATTTTTTTGTTCTTAATATATACAGCGAGCATTTAATTTATGTGTAAAAATCAATAAATATGACATGTTTACGACAAAAATTCGATCAGATCGACTTCCACCACAATAAATCATAGTCGTGTTACGTTTTTGTGTTAAACATTAAATATGTCTAATTTTAAAGCCAAAGATTTGGAATTTATTCCAAATATGCCTGCTGGACCCCTCGACAAATACAGAAAGCAGGCATCATTTAATTGGAAAGAATTAAGAGTCATAATTGAACGATCCATCCACAATGTCAAAACGCTGGTAATATGTTTATTTTATCTTTTGCGAGATCAATCCATCGCGTGTATTTCAATATCCAAAGTATTATAAAATATTTGTATTTAGCATGAAGCATATGAATTGATGGAGTCTGATCCTGATTATGCGCCTAGTCAGAAAATATTAACAGTCGATGAACAAAAACGAAGGGCAGCATTTCAATTAAAAAAATTATCTATAAATAATCCAAGTCGAAGCGCTATTCTAAAAACAGACTATCATAGAAAGGTTTATTTTTTTTTATAATTATGTACTGATAATTACAATTTTATTTATAGAATTGTTTTACTTATAGATAATGGATTTGCTGATAACTAGGTATGCAATGAAATTTGTAATACCGGATGTTGTTGTAAAACAAGGTATTGGTTGCAACGCAGTGGGATATTTTTTAGCTAGCCTGGGTACCGAAAGACATCTAGCATTATCCGACGATACATGGGATTCTAAGGTCAGATAATGTTATATTTTTTACTTATATTATATATACTATGCTAAATTATAAATATACTAAATTCAACATATTTTTTTTTAAAACATGTTTAAACAAGATTTTTTTTTAAACAACTCGTTTAATATGTCACAAACTTTTTGTATTTGTCATAAAAAGTCGAAAGAATCAATTAATATAATTAATCAATGGCCTTTATTGTCTGTAATTGCGGAAAAAAAATGAAAACAACAATATTCGCTTCTGTTGCAATAGGCGCGGGTAATTTTCTCGCTCTCATCCAGTACGATGTGCCGAGTGTAAGTGAAACCGTGCGATTGACGCGTAATTGGTCATTTGCGCATTGTATTGATTAGTAGAAAAATGCAAAATATCAACCAAATTTTGAAACATAACATGAATAACTATTTTTCTTAATAGAATAATCCATTTTAAAAAAAAAAAGTCATGACGAATTCATTGAAATTTAAAATGCTTGGGGTATCTAAGATACCCCCATCGGTCGACGCGGTTGTTTTCGAGCCACCGTAATGGATCCGTTAATAATCTTAATCTAGAATAATTATTAATATAAATCACCGTTTTGTACTCAATACCCGCAACGGGACAAAGGTCACTAAACAAATTAAAAACATGGAGATTTAAAATTATTCATATAGTTCAGAAGTAGGTAACTTAGTCATTTATTTGTAATTCAAAGTTTATGTTTGGAGGGTTGTTTTTTTAAAAATTTTCGAATGCGTCTTGACATTCAATTTGAATACGAAAAATTCGGGGAACATTTATAATAATTTGATATATTCCATATATTTAAAGAATGATATAAAAAAACAATCAGTCGTATATTTTCATTACAATTCTATACATTGTTTTACAAAATAATAATTCAATACTCGACAAATTTTTAGATAATTGGTTCGGTGGCTATGACGGAGGTTGAGAGCGGAAGCAATACGAAATGCTT
>JAGXCT010035063.1:0-80889 GCA_022495035.1 Philopotamus ludificatus
CAGGATTTTGATAAATGGTTACAAAATTTTAAATAAATCGTAACTACGATAAAATTGTTTTAGTATATCAATATTAATATAAAATAATGAAGATTAAATTTATTTTTATTCGATCTGTAGTAATAATTAGAAAAAGGTCGATTATCTAATGTATTTATGATTAATAAATTATATAACATTTCTAATTTTTTTATGTATTAATTATAATGTACATTTATTAAAATCATATTTATATATGTATCTATTCATAGTATTTTTTTCAGACGCATATAAATTAAAACCTTTGAGTTAGATTTAAGATATAAAATCAGCTCCAACTCAATTATAATATTCTCTGTTGGAATTAAAATTAACAAGTGTGCGAGTAAAAAACATGGTTCCATGTTTTACATATGAAAGTAATTAAGTTTCAAGTTTATATTGCTTTTGTAAATATATAAGTGACTACATATAAATATTTTAATAATAACAAAATAATTAAATACTACAGTTTATAATTATTTTCATAACAAATTCTGTTACGTCGATTTAATTATTTGATAATTTGAGTCTAAAATCCTGTCCTGTCTCGTAATTATTTTGACGATTTTAAAAATATTTTTTGTATCCTAGATTAAGAGTACTAAATCCTCAATTCCACTTAATCCTCGTCAATCAGTATTTAACTAATTCTTTGTTGTTTGTCAGGTGTATGGTTTTTCTCAATAGCTCGTGCTAATAAATATTATGTAACCCAAGTTTTAATTTTTCTCGAATAACTCTTTTAATATAAATTCTACATATAACAAACTTTTTATATTTATTTAAAAAAGTCTATAAAATAACTAATATAAATAATCATTTATTTTATTGTCTACAATTGCGAAAAATATTAAAAACAACAATATTCGATGCTGTCGCCGCGGACGTGATAATTTTTCTCGCTCGCATCCGGTACGATGTGTCTAGTGCGAGCGAAACGTGCAAATGACACGTGCTGCGAGAGCATTATATCGACCAGATTATGAAACAAATCATCAATAACTATTTTTATTCTTAGAATAATCTATTTAAAAAATAATTGTAAAGTTATTGATGAAGATTGATGATTCAATAATATTATAAAAAACCAAACCTAGCATATTTAGACATTATTTATTTTCCTTTTATTATAAAGGCTTAATGATGGCTAAACTTTTGAGTACATTGTGTAAAAATTCGAAATTAAAACACTTAATTTAAACATCTTTTTATCGACCCAGCCAATTATTTGGGCCAAAATCTAGGAACAGAAAGCAAATAAACTCACTAATAGTAATTCACTTTAGTTATCTGGGACACGATTCTGTTTATTTGGAACAGTAGATTTAAAATTCAAATAAAATTAGCCACGGTTTAATTATTATTTATAAGTTTAAATGATCAGATCGATTGGACTTTATTTATAATTTTGCGATACTTGTAGCCCTAGTAAAATAATATTAGTTATATCAAAATAGGAAAACATATCGACCCAATGAAACTCTCTCCGTTGAATTGTATTTGCTATATCCTTAAGGGTTGATATTTCATACATTTTTAAAACCTGGCACTCGTTTTTATTTTCTAAATGATATTTATTAAATTTAAAATAAGTTTAGTTAATGCTTATGAAGAAATCCATTTATAATCATAGTGCTGAAAAACGTTACTTACATCCTTGTTTTCTTAAATATTATTTAACGACTCTACAACTAATTATAGATTGTATCATATTTTAGTAATATAATAATCCCACATTTTTCCTACTGTGTCGTCCAAAATTAAATGGCGTGTTACCTTTGACACGTCGTAGACGCTTTTTTCATATTTTTTTATGAATTTAAAATCCAACTTCAAAATAAATCCTTTCTATGAAAAATAAGCGAAAATATCCGTAGCTTCCGGGTCGCCCCAATATTAAATTTACATGGAGATGGAAAGAATAAACTCAAGGACAATGGGATCAACGTTGAACGTATCAAATTTTACAATGAAGGCATAAAAGGCGAAAGGGTCCATATAGTGACGATATTATGAAGATTTGCAAAAGGCCGCCTGAAAATGGTTATCTGGACCAAAATTTTACATAATAAAATTGCGCGCGTGGAACAACCCGGAAATAATGTAAAATTTTATACAAGTTTCGCAATTATTATTATTTAGATAAGTTGTATTTGCGTCGTAAATATTGCTACGCCCGGGGACACGTCGAATTTCTGCGATAGAGCAAAATCGTCCCATTTTCCCTCATGGCGTATCCAGCGGGGCAGGGCCGTAAATCAAAACGTCGCCTGCATCACAAGTTGCAGTCTGCTTCCTTCCGGTAGACTGCCGTGATCTGACCCACATGCCAACTTTTTACTTCCGCTTCTGGTCCAAATCTTTTTCGTGCGCTTCGCGAAAAAGTGTTCACGTTTTGTTATTCAAAATTTTAAACGTAACGAGTTTGTTATTTAAAATTATTAAACGATACCCGAAATCCCGTGAGCATTACGCCAGCTATTTGCCCCGAAAGTTATCTAGGTTACTCCTAGTCAGTGTTATATTACAGCGGCAGGAAATACGCAGAGATGAATATCAGGCAAACTGGGACAAGAAACGTCGGTAAGGTAACCGATAGGAAATTCGGATGAGGATATTTATGGTTGTTGATGAGTAAGTAAGGTTAGGCAGATAATGGAGAGAGGTGAGCGGGGTGGCGGAAAGCCGGTGGGGCAAAGGCCACGAGTGGGAAAGCCAAAATTCGGCCATAAAAAATGAGACGTTGCGAAAAATAACACGGTGAATTACGGCCATGGAAACGCCATATTTTATAGTTTTTCTTTTTATTCTTCTGGCCGACTTATTTTCGACGTTGTTTTCGCGCTGAGAAAATTAATTTCGAATTTGCAACGACGAACGCGGTAATTTATAATTTTGAATGCCTTTTTTTCTGAATGAAGTTAAATGGACCTTATTTTATACTAGAATTGAATAAAAATAATCATACGCGAAATTTAAATTTTTTTCAAGGATTCCTTTTTTATGCATTAATATTAATTTTGTCGCCTTCACAACAGTTCACATCAGACATTTGTCTATGTTTCCAGAGGTGTGATACTAGACCTCATTAGATTTTCATCAGTGATCATATTATATCTTAATTGGACCAATGGCTCAGAACATATAGCGACAAAAAATTAAAATATTTATTTTGTGTGATCTTATGTATAAAATCACTATAGAGTAACCATTTTTCTTCTTCAGTTTTTGAATTGTCTAAAAACTATTGCTTTATTTATTAGTAATAGCACGTTTAATATTTGAACACAATTTGGCGACTCTCTTTGTTTTTAAAAATAATATCGCCTGCATATTTTTTTATCCACGAAAAACATGTGCGAATATTAACTGAATCTTTTTCGCATAATTTGCAAATATATTCAGCATTCGTTTTGAATTTTCTGTAGTAATAAAGGTTGTCTACGGATCGGTATGATCCGCATCGTCACACATGTTTGAGGGGTGAAAAGGGGTATGTTTTTTTAAAAAAATACTTCGAAAGGTAAATTAAACCAAGTGTGATTTGGATTTGGAGACAAGCATTGTGTTTTCTCAGGATGTAGGATGGATCATATTTGTATAGGTTTTAAAAAAGGGTTATATTTTTAACTTTGAAAGAGAATACAAAAAAATATGGCAATGTTTTAATATAATTAGATAAAATTAAGAGTTTTAAGATCTTTACGTATGGCAGCATTTTGAATAAAGCAAGGAGACGTCTAAGTATAATATTACATTGTATTATAAAAATGAGATATGAGGCCCCCTGTAAACTGAGAAGACGATTAGAATTTATGGAAAAATAATGGCAATATAAATGATTTTTTTCATTTTAATTGATAATTTAAAATATCTACTTATTAACAGGAGATGGCTTTGTTATGGTTAATTTTACTAATGATCTTTTCTATATGCTTTTTGCAAGTGTGATGTTTATTAAAAAAATTCTAAGAAGAGTTACGATTCATTTTGTATATGCGTAGTATTTTAACTCATTGCCTACGGGGGACGTGGATTCCACATCAAAAGTGTTTTTGTGTTTGTCCGGGGCGCGCATATCACACCCTAGCCGACACTACGCGTTTGATCGGCTGTAACTTTTACCTTTTATTTTTTTACAGCTTAAATTTTCAGACCTTGAGAAGATTTTGGGCACGTTTGTTTTTTTTTTTCAAATAATTTCTTATCGGTAGGATACTTAGTTTTATTTTTGATTTATAAATTATTATTGATGTCATATACTAATTGTTCGCTTTATTTATGACGTTCCTCAACATTTGGAGCTATAAAAACAGACGTGCATATTAAAAATTATGGCAATTTTACGCATAAGCCTTCCAAATAAATATTCAAAAGCCCATGTTCGAACCAAGTTTTATAAAAACTTAAATTCGGGCCGTTTCCACAAATTGGGTAAACCCTGTTATAAGATTTAAATTATATTAATTGTTTACATTAAATATCCAGTAAATGTTGTAGTTCAAGTAATTCAATTCTCGGCTCAATACCTTGATTAATAAAAGAGTTATGAATTTTTTTATAAAAGACGACGTTTTACCAAATTTCTGCAAATAAGTTTTTCTTGATTTATTTTAATTTCTGTCTAAATTAAAAGATAATTTAAACCATCCTGTATCGATTTGGATATAAAAACAAAAGTAATGTGTTTGTATATCATTAAAACAAAGTGCTACTATAATCTGTTTATCTTAGAAACACTTTTAAAACGCAATTTTCCTACATAAGGTATAGCCCCTTCGGCATTTTTTTCTTTATCATCTAAATGTTGAAAACACATAGTCTGTATGTGTTTTATTTTATCTTTAGAAATATGAAGTCATGTTAGCCTTGTCCGATAAAAACAAAGGCTAAAGAATCAAAATTTCGCAGGTAAAAAGTTAAAAATCACCGCGCATAAAACATATTAAACATTTTCTTGAGCCTATTACCTGTAGTGATAAATAAACTTTTACATTATATACATTCTATGAAAGGAAGAAAACTTTAGCTAACGTTTTATTGAATAAATCTATATTTTTATGAAACAATTTGTATTATTATATAATAAAACACTCTATATTTAACGAGTATACACTGATAAAAAAAAGTAATAAAAACCATTCGGCTCGAAAGACTCTCGACCCCGAATTTAATATGCAAGGCCCTAGTTCGGAATATTCCAGAATCGATTTATTTACATTTGGAAAATGTGGCTGTGGTATTATTCGTCACTTTATTGACAGAGCATCAATCAAAGGGTCGGCCATTAGTCACCTGCCTCTATCTATCAGGGTTAAATAGATCGACTTGAACCCTGAAAAGTGCTGGGAATCGTCGAGTCTTTCCAATTTCGCAACCCTTCATTCACAACGCCACAACTCGTCTGCATTATACAGGATGTCTTACGTAAAATACGTAGAATATTTCTAGATACTCATACGACGAAAAATATTTTTACGGAGATTCTGTATAAAATGGGTATGTGTGTTTGCGGTCAGAGAGGAGATAACGTTGTACAACATCAAAGGGCTGCGGAATTAACCCTTAATTTCAAAGTTATGCAGGTGATTAAAATTCATCTCTTTGTTCGCAACAAAGGAGATTCTTAATATTAAAATGGCCAAACTTAATTTTCACTTTCAACCGTGTTTGAAAAATGTAGCTAATTTTTCTCTCCCGCCTCTTTCACTTGACCCGAAAAATATTAAGCACAAAGGGTTAAATATGATTGTGTGAAACTTTTAAATTGTGAGGAGGAAATTTGAAATTTACATTTTTACACTTTCAAACTTTGTGATTTTTATACTTAATTTTCGCACACAGAATTAATTCTGATATATTGTTCTTAACTTTGTTCGCGATACTTTTAAGTCATGGATAAAAAAAGTTACTTGTATGAGCCTTTTTTAGCAATATTTAACATTTGTTAAGTTGTCAATTAGGTTAAAACACTGTTTTAATTAAGTTTACCATATGAATTATAATTTATCGGTCTTAATTGCAATTCTGAATCATATGGAGTACAATTTTAATTATTTTTCTTCTATACATCTCAGATTCTTAGATTTTGTGATTAGATCATATTAGAAAAAAATACACATATTCAGAAATAAATCTTTCTCGCATAAAATAAAAATCAATATTTTTATACGCGATGTGTCAATTATCGTCAATGTTTATGTAATCGTTTCTCAGAGCTGTTTTTTTATCTGTAAATGAAAAAAAATCATAAATGATTATTGGTATCCTTAATATTATATGTATATAATATAAATAAAAATTGATTGTCCCAACTAAAGCAGGGTAAAAACATAGATAAGCTAATGGGTATCTTGTAATTTTTGTATTGTTCTTGTCTGTATTTATAAAATATGATTTTCATCATTATTTGCAGCTAGTATTCATGTCTCCTACAGCGTTAAAAAATTATAGAAAATTAAAATACTCTTCTAAATAACTTCAGCCACATTTAAAAATGTTTTTCCATTCAATTATGCTCCATGAATCTGAAAAAAGTAATAATCGGACAGAGCAACGTCTATCCATTATAAATTATGTGATAGAAGCTTGCTACTAAACTCTTAATTCTGTGCCTAGTCAATATATAGCTTTTTTCATTCAGAATAGTTTATTCATAGTGATTTGGGACTACCGATTATGTATTATTATTATTTTAATAATATAATATTGTTTTAAATAGTAACCTAAATAATTATTAAAATTTAACCAGTTTACGGTTATTAAACGTAAATATGAGACACATATTGTTGTTTATACATGTATAAAAACAGAAAAAAACAGTTTTTAAATGAAAAAAATACCATTAATTATATAAATGTCATTTTTTTATAAAATAAGCAGGACTCATTGAATATCTTAATACAAAATTAGTAATAAAATCGACATTTGACCTGGAATATATATCCAATGTTTAATTATATCTTTGCTTTTACGTATTTATTTATAATACTCAGACAATAGAGATCATTTATCACTCACAATTCTATTTATTCGACACCTTTTCTAGATCGGTTAAAAGATTTTCTATATCAGAAAACTCGAGTATTTTTAGATATAACCTTTAAAAAATCCGTAATATACAATTGTCTGCTATTATCGTGTATTTTATGATAAATGTCCATGGGAATCTGTAATATCATGTAACTTCAAACTTCTTTTCATTATAGAATTATTTTCTATAAATAAATGTTCTAATCGATCAGATCTTACCTTAACTTATTATTTATCATTAATATTAATTTATATGTAGCTACTTTTCTGCAACTCCTTTCTGACTTATTAATCATTGTAGGTTCTTCTAACAATTCGACTAGTTCTTCTTCGTTAATAAGCTCGGTCTTCTAATATTTCTTTGATATCTTAAATATTCAGATCATCAAATTATTCTTTCATAATAGCATGACAAATGTTATTTGTTTTTTAACATCTATTTTCTATTGGGTACACAACATTTTCTACAGTGACTACTTTTAGCCACAACTTTTTCCAGGAAGTATTTAAAGTGAATTGTTTTATTTATTAGACAGATGTTTGAATTTCCAATAGATGTTTCCCCAAGCATCTAAAATGATATCATTGAATATAATTATCGAAGACGAATGAAATTATTTCTTGATCTATATTCTGGTACTTTGTCCAAAATCAATAACCGTGTTGTAGACGAATATGTCTTAGTTTATCAACCATGTTATATTGAAACAGTGTTGCAGAAGTACCGTGATAATAAGGCAGACAATCTTCGAACCTCCTTCCATCTATTTATTAATTATTTTATGCCGTGCCATTTTTATGGAATAAAATTTCATTTAAAATTAAATTTCAAAGCAAAATATTATTCGATATCTTTTCACTTTAATTTCTTCCCTTCTTTTAAAGATCGATTTTTTTCTGCGAATATTGCATGGATCGAAACTAATAATCTAAAGGAGTTGAATCCTGACTATGTGGTGCGTGAAGAATATTATCCTATTTTTACTGGACAACCATTACAATATGATCATATTTCCTATCTCAAATTTTAAAACAAAACTTGATGGATTAGAGATGTTACTACAATTTAAAAAAGCAAAAACCTGAAGTATTCTATGTGTATCTTTTTCTACATTACTAGATATATTCTTTCTTTTTCTATGCATGTTCTTTGTGCCTTTCTAATCTTACAACTTTCACTATACTGAGATATTTTGCGTTAAACAATTATTTTTAAAGAGAACTAAAATTTTAATAATTTGGAATTAACGATTTTATCCATCTTAGTGTATAAAATTATCGGCTGTTTGTATTGTTAAATTATTTAAAATAAATTCGTTCTAGTGTTGTCAAGACGTTGGGTTAATTTTTTGATGGCCCTTTCATAAGCCAAAGTGGCTGTATACGGCCCCTGATATTAAGTTTATGCATTCTTGCTTTAAATGTACCAGTAATATGAATAATGAAAATGAGAGTTTCGGCAAGGAATTGACTTAAACAGAGTTTTATATGTGCCAATATTAAATTTTGAGAATTTTAAATAAGATACATAACCATAAATATTTCATTTTTGGAATTTAGAGGACGCAGATGTAGAATTTGTTGTTGTTAGATTTATATGTATATAAAAATATTTATTAGAGCTCTCTAATTATCTCGGTGATTTGAATATATATTGTATTATTACAATTGAGTTATTCACCTTTACACAATTCACAGGATTCGCATTGTAATTTCTCAGGTTTTTCGACAATTGCCTGTGTCAAAAGGCATAACTTCTTTTCGGCGTAAATGCGAAAAGTTGTTGCTCAGGGGTTGTCAACCGTGAGCCAAAACCGAAACCGTATTATATGAAGTGGGAGGCCCTGTATAACGTGAGGACCAACTCGACCGTATACTTTTCCGAATTGAGTTTACGCTCAGTCACTCTCAAACGCCTCGTATGTAGAATATATTTAAAAATGTATAAACATTCTTTGATAAAATTTTAGTAATCAAAAATTTTCGCGGCCCGGTGTTAATTATTTTTCGCGAAATTTCATAGAAAACAACTCGCAGCATTAATTATACAATCAAGCTGCAGAACTCGAAAATTGCTTCATCTCGCGGTCGTAAATTAAAATTAAAATTTACCACGTTGATTATTACTCGATATATTATTCAGATGCCGCCAAACTTTATGATTTAATGTCGTCATTTTTGTATTTAAACATTTTCGTAAATAGCCCGATTAGACTGAATTTTTACGCAAATCGCAGACATTTACATAATGTAACAAATTATGCATACAACATTCTATTTAAATATAAAATTCAGAGCATATTTTCTAGCTATTCGCATAATAATAAGTATGAATTCGTACGATTTTTTTGAGTTTCGTTTTGAATAAAAAAATATATACGACCTCCAGCTATACATAAATTGCATCTGTATGAAATTTTCTGTAGCCATTATCCATCCACTATAGGGGGAGACAGCCCTCTCAGCATATTCGCGACAGATATATTTTTTTTGCACTCCACGTGCAAAATATTATATTCGTCCCACGGCTGGTGTTCGCAGGGACCGAAATAAAGTACCGCAACGATACCGGATATAATGGGATAATCTTGAGCCGGAAGTGGAAAAGGCTAAAACTCATAAATCACCTCCTACTAGCGCCACCCTGTGAATGAATGAAACAATTCAGATTTTCTGGGATAAGTACCCGAATTAATGAATGGCGTTTTGTGTACGTGTGTGCGCACATTAATATTAATAATTAGCACAAAATGAGGTCTCGGCCACACTAGACGTTGAATTTTGAATTGCGTAATTTACTAAATAGTCCAAAATATTCTCCCGTATTGAATAATTAATTGTATTACTCTCCCATTTTGACCCTAATATTATTAAAACACTATTTTCAGATGCTAAAAGCTCGTAACAATTACAGAAATAATGAAAAAAAATATTAAACAATGGTATTATTTAAATAAAAAAATATTTCGAACATTTTAAGCTCTCTTGTTCTTGGAAATATTTTTTTCTTTTATTTATTAATGTTAAAATAATTAATATACGAATGTTTCTTGCTTAGTATGCAAAGATTATTTTATTCTAATCACATTCAAAAATAAAAATAGGCATGATATCATCTAAGATCACTAATTGGTGCCTTATTAAATTCATCTTACCATTTACAACATACACAAGTCACAAAATTGACACAGCTTTAAGCATTTACAGTGTACATTTCGAATAAAACAAATATTTGCTCACTCTGGTTTACGGAAAACCAGGAAATTTTTATCAAAACATGAGCATTTAATTATATTTTCGGGATCTCAATTGAGCAAAATCTTTAATTTATTATCCAATCAAAACAAGCCGTCTTTAGTCTGAGTTTTCTGCTCTATATATAATAATGTTTTTAATAAAATCTCTTTTAACTCTTTGCTGGATTGAATTTCTCGATCTTCACGGCTTGTTTTTACTATTTTTGTTATGCAAAAACAACGTTGCAGATGAAATTGTGGAAAATTCGCACCTCGATTGATTTATTACATAAACATTGTGTAATTTAATATATTACTACAGTATTACACGAACGTCGTATACATAATAAAAATCATCTATATATATTTAAAAAAAATAAAGTTAATATGCTAATTGTTTCTAAGAACGAGATCAAGAATCTGTTTCGGTATTTATCATTTAATTATTGTATATTAAAATATATTTTTTGGTCATAACACATGAAATTGACATATTTCCATCGGGTTGATATCGATCACTATAGAAAGGGGTTGTGTTAAATATTTCAACATTTTAGCTATGCGGACTTGACATAGGTAGTATCCTTTCGCATCGTCTCTAAAGAAGTTATTTTTATTATTCTGTATTATTCACCGCAATTAAAGTTAAGAATTAGAATCGGATTCGGTTAATAAATTAATACTAATTTCATATACAAATTAAAATACGTACACATTTCAGGGCATTCGAGGATATCTGTAATACTCATTGAACTATACGATCATAGTATAAATGTTTATAAAAAATATGACTATAAATAAACTATGAAAGATTGATTTAGTAATAAAATGATTTTCTAGAGCCATTTGTGACAATTTTAAATCATCTGAAAATATTATATATTTTTATAAATCAATTTTATTGCTTGTTTTAATCTTAGCAGCCCTCATTTTTCAGATGAATATTTTTTTACTGGTTACCGTGAATGGAAAACCCATCTAATTTGTATCATGTCTTGATGGAAAGTCGTACTTCTAAGATTCTTAAGATTTGGAGAGATTTTTGAAGCATTTCTTCGCATCTCTTGAAACGTCTAATTATGACAAGACGGAATGTACTTCAAAAATGATTTAATTTTTGATAAAAAATTATGTATTTCTGGATTTATGAATATAAAATATACAACTTAATTAAAATACATTTCTGTTAAAAAATATGATTAGATTACATGTGAAGAACATATGTTACGTATGAATGCGATCGGGCACATAGTTAGAGAGAGCATAGTAGAAACATATATTGTATTACGCGCCGATGGTAACTCGAAGTAACCCTGGCCACCAAGGCTACCATCTACCACCAGGGTCTGGTGGAGTGGAAACCCCCGGCCATCTACAAATCGTCGTGCGAGATCGACGTCGAGTATTTTCCATTCGACGAACAGACCTGCGTCCTCAAATTCGGTAGTTGGACCTATGACGGATTCAAGGTAAGGCCCATCCGCCAACTGGAGAATGCTTACAAAACTACTAAAAAAAAATAATACAATATAAAACCCTTCTTTAGCTTTCCAAACTATATTTATTGTAAACATATAAAATCCGCATAATATATTATGCGGATTGCTTTATATATTGCTAATACTATCATGTATAATTTGCACGATTTCGTATTGTATATATTTTTAAAAAAAAATCATAAAACACACTTTATTTTATTAGTAAATATTGGCTTGCTTTGTATATAATAGTTTTTTTTATTCATCATCGTTTTTGTACTAATATTAATGTTGCAGATTTTATTTTCAGGATTTATCATCGGTATCGTGAAGAATGCGTATTTTCGGCGGATTGTTAATTTTTTTTTCGGAATTGAAGTATACGACAGTAAGTCCCAGCTGAAAGCTGCAAGCTTCTGCTGTACACATTATCAAAATGGATTTTCAATGTTTGTTAGCGGCATTTCCTTTCGCTTATCCAGAGTAAGCTCTCAACCCTTTTCTATCTATCTCCATCCGCGGCGGTGAAGTCCCTTATCAGGACCCAAATCTGCTTAAGTGCACAACCCTGCTGCTTAATATAAAATATCACCGACACGCCATTAATTTTCATGACCCACTTGTTCGTGCATCAGAGGACATATCCAATTAACATGTCTGCACAATAATAACAATATATATATATATTATATATAAAAATCATATTGATGTTTCCTCTTGCGGTGGCCGTGTCGAATTATGAAATCCAATTTGTGTTACTTCCGGTCATCGCTTCCGGTATTTGTCTACGGTTTACCCGTCGCGTTCAAGATAACCTAACAAAAATATGTATCTCGATCCCTCCAGGATATCGAAAATTCGCGTTAAAATATATTCATGAATCACGTAATTTCGAAACGGATGTGACATCTCGACAATTTCGCTAAAATTCACCGGAAAACTTTTCTACTATCCCGCCAGGTCACAAACTACACAGTCGGAAGACTTTAAATTAGAAAGCGTGGACGTGTTCAAAGGAGCCGTCTTTATTTTATACACACAGAGTGCTTCGTTTGGTAATTAAAAATATTTTCTTTTCAGCTGTACAGTTTTTTCACGTCAAATGCACCTTTCTTCAAATCAAATGCACCTTTTTATAAATCAAAAGCACCTTTTTATAAATCAAATGCACCTTTTTATAAAATCCGAAACACCTTTTATAAATCAAATGCATCCTTTTACAAATCAAATGCACCTTTTTACAAATCAAATGCACCTTATTAAAAATTTAATAAAACGTTTAAATACATTTTCCCACTAATTACGTTTTTTTTCAGTTCCTTCAAATATGTAAAAAAAAACGCGATCCATTGTATTTATGGATTACCCCGAATTTACGTTTTCCCAAAAATTACGTTTTTTTTCAGTTCCTTCAAAAATGTAATAAACGCGTTCCACTGTATTTATGGAGAACCCCGAATTTACGTTTTCCCACAAATTACGTTTTTTTCAGTTCCTTCAAAATGTAAAAAAAACGCGTTCCACTGTATTTATGGAGAACCCCGAATTTACGTTTTCCCACAAATTACGTTTTTTTCAGTTCCTTCAAAAATGTAAAAAACGGATTCCATAGTATGTAGTACCCCGAATCTAACCCCGAATTTTCGTTTTCCCGCTAATTACGTTTTTTTACCTGTTTCTTCAAAAACGTAAAAAAACGTGTTCCATAGTATTTAGTCCCCGAATTTACGTTTTCCCACTAATTACGTTTTTTTTGTCAGTCCTTTCAAATATGTAAAAAACGGGTTTCATAGTATTTAGTACCCCGAATCTAACCCCGAGTTTACGTTTTCCCGCTAATTACGTTTTTTATTCAGTACCTGTTTTTCAGCAATGTTTTTTCTCGCTCGCATCCGGTACGATGTTCCGAACATCCAGAAAGTGATTTTTTAAGTTTATATTGTTAATAAAACGTAATAAGTGGCAAAACGTAAATTCGGGATTGGAATCGCGGTACTAAATACAGTGAACCCGTTCTCTACGTTTTAAAGAACTGACAAAAAAAAACATATTAACAGAAAAAACAATTCAGGGTACTATATTGGAATCGTTTTTTACGGTTTGAGGGAACTGGTAAAAAAAAAACGTAATAAGCGTCGGAAAGCATGTCCGGGGTTCAAATCGAGTGAACCGTTTTTTTTATGTTTGTGAAAGAACTCATCAAACGTAATTAACAAACGTAAATTCGAGATCTAATACAGTGGAGTACGTTGTATTTTGAAGAACAACATGGTGATGAAGCATAAGTCGGGGTTCTCATAAGCTAATTAAGGCCGTTGTATTTACGAAGAACATGTTAATGAAAAAACGTAATCGGAGTTCTCTAAATACAGTGTTCTTGATTTAATACATTTTTGAAGGAACTGGCATGAAATACAAGGAAAACGTGAATTCGGGGTGTCGCGAAATACAATGGATCTGTTGTTTTATATTTGAAAGAACTGAAAAAAAACGTAATTAGTGGAAAAACGAATTTAATTGTTTAATTAAATTTTTAAAAAGGGTGCATTTGATTTGTAAAAAGGTGCATTTGATTTGTAAAAAGGTGCATTTGATTTATAAAAGTTAACGATTTATAAAAGGGTGCATTTGATTTATAAAAAGGTGCTTTTGATTTATAAAAAGGTGCATTTGATTTGAAGAAAGGTGCATTTGACGTGAAAAAACTGTATCATTGTATCAAATATATCTTCTCCAATTTACACGCGAGGATCTCGATCTTATTCGTCCAAAATACTAGATTAATAGTTACGCATATTTTTTCTAGATTTATATATTTCATCACGCCATGCTTTCATTATTTTCTCGATAAATCTCCCTGTGATTAATACGAATGTATCAACAGATGGACATGGTATAATGTGCCGTGCGGATAAATATTCAATGTTCAGTAATTACTTTTCAGGAACAAAAGCTGAATTAGACACGGTCGAATGTGTTCGTTTTAATTAAATCACAAATGAGATGATTTCGTTATATGGGGACTTTGATGCGATACAGGATGATCATACATACTATCAATATTTATTTATTTTTCATAGAGACAATGCGTGATTGGCATTACAGAATAACCCAAATCGCCAATCACCCATAAAAACATAATAGTAACGTGAAAAAATAACATATATAACAATAAAGACAAGAAAAGAATTATAAAATATCAACAAAACGGCGATATTTGACATCATATCTACATATTCGGCCAAGTGGTTAAACTGAGTAATAGCTTTGGTTACCGGAGAGTTTCTGAGAGCACCTGTCCTCACATTTAACGGAAGAAAAAGCACACGCGAACAAGCTCGATCGTAGTGAGGTGGCGCCCATAAGGGCGATTCGCATAGTACAAGGGGGCTATTAACAGCTTGAAGAAGTGCTCTTCCAAGTAAATCGAGCTTCTTTTCTGTAGGGCTACATACCCCTGGCAGCCCTGTACCCATGCGCTGGGGTATTAACTTGGGTAGAATCCAAATTCCCTCATTTTTTTCTGCATCTTCTCTAATCTGGAGGAATTCAAGGCGTCATAAGGCGCTCATATAATGGAACCCGATTAAAGTAAGCTCCGAACCAATGTATAATATATCACTCGTATGACTAAGGTGCTACGTGTGTGATGAAAATTTCTCAAGACAGACCCCAACATTCCTAATTATCTCATACACCAGTGGCGTACGGTGGGTGTTGATGTTGGGTGTGCTGTATGTGGAAAAAAATACGTTTTTTTTGTAATGAATTTTACTATTATTTATACATTAATTATATTCTTCGTTTTTGCTACATAATTTTTTCAATGACACTATCGTAAATGTGCCCTTCTGTTTAGGTTTTTTTTATCTCCATTGATATTAGGCTTTAGGCCACATAGTCTTTCCTGAGCTTCGATAGCATGCTTTTATTCTGTTTGGAGCAAAAAATGGCCATTCTACTGACGCAGTGGTACTTGGAATAGTTAAAATTAATTTTCCTAGTTTATAAACATCTTGAAACCCCGACTCAGGATTATTTTTTTTCATGAACTTTACTAATTCATGAACAGACAAATTTTGAAATTTTAGAGTATGAATTAATAACGGTAACCCCGTTTTTAAACGTTAATAATCAAACAATGTTTCATATTTTTTTTAAGATTATTAATTAAACTATTCGAAAAATTTGCTGAAAGTATTCTAATTTTGACATTGCAGAAAATCGGCATTCGATTTGATTGCATGCGCTCTCAAGTATTGTATTAAACAACTGAGATCGAGATCGAGTAGACGAATGTGCTTCGACTTGACAGCACAACTTCGGCCGTTAAACCGCATACAAAAACATTAGTTTCACTCGCTGAGACCATACGCTGAGACCCTACGTCGTGCAGCGGCCATAACGCACGCCTTGCCCAATACGTTCACGCGGGTTTACGATATCCTGCTGGCCGTTTACAAAAATACTTATTAAATATTCATAAAAAATATTCAAACCTTAAATATATTTTGCGGGTGTGCGGCGCACACCTAGCACACCCTGAATATACGCCCCTGTCATACACACGTCCTATACATGTAAACTAAAGTTTAACTTAGAATCAATCATAATACCCAGATCTTTAACAAACGATTGCTTAGGAAGAGTTACGTTCCCAAGTCTGTAATTAAAGATAAGTCTTCTTTGATTTTGAAAATGTCATTTTTTTACATTTTCCAATACATAATGGAAGACGATTTAATATTGACCAATCGCGCAGAGAATAAAGGTTCAGCTGCAACGAAAGGGCATCTACCACAGTAATAGATCGAAATATTTTTAAATCGTCTGCGTAAAGTAAAAATTTACATTGAAGGACCCGATGCATATTATTTATAAATAAAATAAATAATAAAGGTCCTAAATTTGTGCGCTCGAAATACCGGGGATATATTAATATATTATTTTTAGCGAGAATATAATTTTTGCTAATCAATGATTGCGTTAATGTAAATTCTCGTAAACTTTTTTCGATAATTCCCATTTTTCTTTTACATATTACATTAGATAAGAAAAGTTTCTGTCTCTATGCTTCTTCGTGCGTAGCAAACAAGGCGACATCACAAAATTGGATTGGTACATTTACGCGTAATTCGATAACGCTGAGCGTAAATCGGATTACGCGTATTCAATTAACGCTCTCCCGTACATAATTATTTTTCCGCTTGCCAATTTGGAGCGCCACCGGCTACAATTGTTTTAAATTTAATTTATCGGCGCCACATTCGGCTCGGTTTGCTCGATTATCTGGCTCCCACTTCCGGTTAATCGACACCGACCAAAAATTCATTCAATGAATTATACGATTTAAATTGTAAGAATTTATCTACATACGCCTATAAATTTCGTGAGTACAAACAAACAATCGTGCATGATGATTTTATGAATACATTGAAATCCCGTTTTTACGTCTTTCAAGGGACCGAAAAAAAACGTAATTGTAGGGAAAACGTTGATTCCGGGTTAGAAAAAAAATAATAAAAGTTTGGTACAATTTTTTTTGCTGGTTTACGGTTCTTGCGATATAATAAATCGATACAAAAGTTTCATCTTGGACGTTTTTAATTCAATAGTAAAATAGCTTTTAAAGCCAATAATATGCCTCATAACATCTTCTTTTGTTGGAATTGTATGGATTATTACCTCTTCTACATCGGATAATTCTTCGTCGGATAAGTTTTCGTAGATGTGACTGTCATCACGTTTTTGTCCCTTATTTTGTACGCATTATGCGCCGTAATATCTTCTACTAGGGTTTTTGACCAGGCTCCGCCGAGCACCTTATATTTATTTTATCTTCTTGTTTCTTAAGGATTTCAGCTTTTCGAAATTTTTTGATCGTTATTTCTTCAATTTCACCCCATTACCTAATAGTGTAATGCATTTCATCTAAAATATACACCTTAGAATTTTTAAAATCTTCTCGTCGTTCTAATTTTGATAATAATATTCGTACCAATGGCTGCAGTTCACCAGTACAGTTTAAAGAGAAAAAGGCTAATTTTATATTCTTCAGTATTCATTTTGATGGATGAGCAGGGCATTTATCTAGGAAAAGATATTTTTTCTTTTCTTAGATCCCATCAAAGCATCTGAGCTTCATTCAGCTTTTTATTTGCAACATATTTTATCGGTAATGACTTGACAATTTTAAAGCACCGAGGTTTTGTAAAAATTGACCGCAAATAGCGGGAAAACGTGAAATTCGGGCATGTAAAATACGGGGTTTCACCGTATTTCTAAAAACCATGTATTTATTTTTCTTGTAAATCAATTGAAATATTTTAGAAGAATCTTAAAATAATTATTTTCATCATGTTGTTGACTACAATTAGATGACAAATGATATTGTGACAATAAACCACACGTGTTTCTTGAAACGATTTATTCTCCATATACGTAAACTGCATGGAGAAAATATTTCAAGTTACCCAAGACGCAAAAATGCAGAGAAAACATAAAACAATAATTTTCCTCCCCGATGTTTATATTATTTCTTAAGTTCTTTGACCCTCAAAAGTGCTATTTCCTTCAACCACGCTTCAGATAATAAAAATTTAAATGTCTAATGTATAACTATTATTGAGTCATATTGTTAATTATTATATTAATTGTTGATTAGATACAACGATATTTTTTTGGAAATTATTGATTGAATTTTTATAATAAAGTAACACGTATGCTAGCACTTTTATTTATTTTAAATGTAAAATTAATTTAAAAAATTAACAATTTTCATTTAGCAAATAAGTCTGTTTTAGCAGTAATTCTTAACCTTATGAAAAAAAAACACTTGTTTCAATTTATCTTGCCATATCATTTATTCTTATACTTAAGCTAAGTTTAAAAACCTTTTTTTGCCTCCAAAAAACTACAATTTGCATTTGAGTTTTATAGTCCTCTTGATGTATAATTAAAGGAGAAATAAACAATCATATGGTGCTAATAATGGCCAAAAACGTAGACGAGAAAATAAAATAGAATAGTTGACAACATGTTTCCAGAAAATAAAAAAAAAAGTCGTAAAGAAGTACTAAAGGATTTTCTATAAATAAATGCATCTTGCGAATGAGAAAGAGAAATGTCATATTAGGTAAAATGGAAAGAAATCTCATTTTTTTAATTGTGACAAAAAGTTAATTTAAAAAAACGGTTAAATATAATATATTTAAATATTTTTTGTTATTATTTATGATCTTTTTCCGCTGAATAGACAGTTGTTAATTAATACTTTTTTCGTAAATTTCTTGCCGTTTTTTTTGTTATTAAATTACGACTCTAATTTATTTTGGACCTTTTCAACATTCTTTAATTTTTGATCGCGAACCGAATATTCCATCGACTCAAAAGGTGATCAAAGTTGCATATTACGAATGTTGTAGAACTTCTAAAGCTAGCCCTCTTATTTTGTCGCTCTGCGTAATTCTTGTTGCATATGGTTTTCTATTGTTTCTATGGAAAAATTATCACTGATTGTTTTTTTTTAGTAATACCTCATTTAATTTTACTAATTGAGTAAAATACACATCTGCTATCTGATCAGGTTTTAATAATTCATAGTGAATAATTCCCAAAACATCTCACCAAATACAAAAATATTACCTTTTTTAGTCAATCTCAGCCCAGGGATTGGCACATATACCTATTTCAATGAAAATCTTTGGATTTTTCTCCTCGAATTAGTGGAGGGCCCACTTCTCATTCTTAATATCAATCCTTCTACGAAACGAAATGGTTTTATATATAGTAGAGATAAACGGTAATTAATCGTTATAATTCCGTTTAAGAAAGTTTTTATTATTAGTCTATTTTTTCCCATTTAGAATCATCCTTCACCATAGATCGCGGACAACCGGGGTCTTGTGACAATTTATTCCTTGTTTTAGGCTTATCGAGCTCCACTAATGAGTTTAAAGTGTCATCGTCTATTTTAAGAGGTCTCTTTGATTTTAGTTTGTCTTTTCACCCACTTTTGCCGCTTTTAAACATCTATAGAACTGTAGATTCAAGATGTCTTCATAAATATCGCAAATGGTCTGTGTAGCTTCATTTGCTTTTAATCCCTTATCAAATAAAAACCCATTTAATCCATTTTAACTTATTTTTTTAATAATATTTTGAAATAAATAAAACATTCGTTTTAAATATATCAAATTACTATAATTCTATATTTAAATGCTACGACTTATGTAGCCAATATTGTATTGATTCATTATGACTAATAGGACTTTGATTTTGTCTGCCTTTTGATCATGTCGGCCTTTTGTTCATCTGACGTTTATACCTTTAATAGGATCACGTATCTCTAAATATTCAAATACCGGTAATATCATCTGGATTTTCATTATATTGTTTAATAGATGAGAAACATATAATATAATCGATATTACTAATTAAAATAAATATTATTACATGAGATAAATATTATTATATTAAAATCGAATATGTCCCACAGCTAGAATTCGATTCGTTCATTATGAATCGATTCAGGACGCTTTGGTTCAATTTGTGAGAGCCGATTACAAAGCGAAGTTAAATAATTGGTTTCAGCGTCTGGTGAAAATATACACAAGTGCCATAAAAAATAGCCTTTTTCATGAATTTATTTCGTCACATTACTTTTATAAATCTGCAATTAAATGCAACGTCACATTCAAAAGCGTAATATATTGTTTTTGTTATCATTGGATTTTCGCTTCGATGTGGTTACGTTTCGTTTTGATCCGCGCAAACCATTAAGCTCGTTAAATAACCATGACTTTAACCAAAACTCCATAGAATATGACGAATATGATTATTTCTGAGTGCATATATTCGAAAATGGTACATGTCCACCAATTGTAAATTGGAGAAGATATATCGGTGCGTTCCTCCACACTGTTCTATTCATGTCTGTTGTCCATGGCGTAGTGGTTCGTCGCCGAACAAGCATCCAAACGTGTTTCCCTTTTGTTCTTGCCTTGCAGCGCCGACGGCAACTACGAGGTGACCCTGATGACCAAGGCCACGGTCTACTACAACGGCATGGTGGTATGGCAGCCGCCTGCAGTCTATAAGTCCTCCTGCTCGATTGACGTTGAATTTTTTCCATACGACGTCCAAACCTGCGTCTTGAAACTAGGCAGCTGGACCTATGACGGCTTTAAGGTGAACAAGACTACAAACCAACGCCCACAGCTTGCTGGCTCCATTTATTAATAATATACGGACTTTTTGTTTCATTTTGTTTTATTTTTTGGTTTTTAAATAATGACTGTTTTATTAATTATTATATTATTGTTATTTAACTGATTATGATCAATGGTTGTGCTCATTTGTATCATGTATGTTATCTTGTTTATACACATGTCCACAGAAGCCAAGAATAATGTTGGAAATGACAATTTAATCACCGTTCTTATTAAAATATCCATTTTAACTGATTACGTCATCATCCTTACTAACACTGATCATGATAAACATCACATTTTATTATTATAAAATACCATGAACAAATATAAACAAATATTTCCATCAAATCTCAAGTTTAATTTAATAAAATAAATTAAAATAAATTTAAATAAAGTATCGGATGCCTATATTATTCTGATGAATTTGGTATTCAAATAATAGTTTACTAAGAAAATTCCTTATAAATAAATGTATTGGTTTAAATCTGCGATGCCACGAAATCAATTTTCTGTTTACCTAGGCGTAGCAAGCATTCTTGACGAATCGCTAAATAAATTCTTGAATCTGCTCGGAGATTCTCTTTGCATAATTTATTAGTCATATATAGTATTTGTCTTTGTTTTATTTCCGTTAAAAAATAGTAATTCTAAGTTTAAAATTTAATAATATACTATTATTATAATTCATATTGAGCATTACTTGAATTGGAAACCCTGAAAAATCAATTGTTTTGACGTCAACAGTTTCAAAACAGATGGATTAGACGATTAGACGGGTAGATGACTTTCTAGTTTAATTCATTATATTTTTAACGATGAATAATGCTTTAGGTGTTAAAATTACTTATGTTGATTCAATTTATTTTGAGCTTTCTTAAAAACTCATCAACTTTTCGATTGTTGGATATAAATATTGTCTGCATATTTTTTTCAACAAGTAATTGCAGATTTTAACTATCTTTAGCTAAATTCTCATAATTCACATGATATTTAAACTATCATTTAATTTAATAATGCATTGTAGACCATAATTAATGTAGTGATATTGGGTTAATTGTAAATTATTTTAAAGTTACTTAAATTTGTAAATGAAATTAAACCACAACATAAGTACATACAACCATAATATTTTTTTCTAGTAATTTTAATATGTCACCTGCATAAAAATGATTTAATTTAGATGAAAAATAGACATCGAGTCCTGTTTTACCTTCTTCATTACTCTTTTATCGCATTAAAAGCATTGATCTAAATAAATGATAACCCGATAGAGCAAGATCGGATGAAAATAACGGATGTATTATTTATCCCGATTAATTTTAGCCATATGAGGTCTTACATTATCGTGTTGAAAAATATGTCTCTTCTTGGTATTCTGAATTTATTATTTTAATCATTTCAGCTTATAGAAATGTGTCGTTAATATTTGGGCATATTTGAGAGCTTTATAATGAAGAATTCTTTACGAGTAGTACTTTCCCTTTAGAAAGCCACTATTTTAGCGATATTCGTTCAAGTATATAACGTATTTTTCATCCCTTGTCACAAGATGTTGAAGAAATTTTGAATTTTCCTTTAATTTTATTATTTCATGATACATTCAAACCTGCACAGATTTTCTTCAAACATTTATATGATGCGGTATCCACAGACCCTGTTTATGAATCTTGCCAATTATTTTTTGCTCTCTAGATCAAGAATATCCGACTGTATCTGCTATTTGTAGATTCATTTAGTCAAATTTGCTTCAACTGTAATACGTAAAAACTAATTTTTCACTTTCTCTACTCTCTCACTTGGAAATTGTTTGAAATATTTATAACACTGAAAAATAGTTAATATATCCCTGTAAATATATTTTTTTGTGGCAGTTATTGAATTAGTCTTTTGATAAAACAAATCCTTCTATTTAAAATAGGATGCAATTTTTTTTCTTGTAAGTTATGCTATAGATGTTCATCAATTAACCCCTTGTGTGATTTGCCCGAATACAATTCGGGTAGGTATTTTGCTGACACAGTGATTTGCCCGAACTAGATTCGGGCACATCGTAAACGACCCAGTTGTTCACAATAAAGTTTCTTATTTATTTTTTGGCCAGATTAAAGAGCTTCAAAATTAATTATGCCCCTACAGTCCTACTATACTGACAAGATTTTTTTGTGAGGTCGGGCTTAGGAGTTGGTATTGTTACCCGACCCTTTGATTATCGTTGATTTTTACGCTATTGGATGGCGTAAAGTGCCACTTTTCATTTCCAGTCATAAAGTCTTGCAAAACGGTGGTTTGGATTATATTTTCAAAAGATCCCTACGTGCATTTATACTATTGTATAGATTATCTTTACGTAGCTCATGCGGTATCCATTTTCTTTGCGTCTGCACCTTGCCGATTTTTTTAAGATGCATTTGAACACTCTACCTGAATATCTGAGATGGATCACAATTTTTTTAACCCCTTGTGTGATTTGCCCGAATACAATTCGGGTAGGTATTTTGTTGACACAGTGATTTGCCCGAACTGGATTTGGTCACATCGTACACGAAACTTTTTAAGTGATTTGCCCGAATCCAGTTCGGGTCATTCCCCCACCAGTCTAGAGAATGCATCGCGCGCGTTGAGTGACACGTGTCGTAATTTGATCTTTTCGAGAACAATTACCCACTTTTTTCCAAGAGGTTGACCACAGAAGTGGTTAATAGCAACAGAAATACATATGAATAAATCAACAAACAAAGCATAAATGATATGTCTCAAAACGACATTTCAGTACGATACCCCTTATAGTTTCTCTTAGTTTTGATTATCGTTTATTAAGATGCATCCCCTAATAATTTTAAATTATTTTTTCTACAATAGATAGTATCTTTAAATTTATTCCAGAGTTCACAGAACTCTTGCATACATCCTAATATTTTAGAAGTGGATTCGTCTTGAAGTTTTCATTTGAATTTACCTCAACTGTAAGATAGCTCTAGCATACATTGTTGGTTTAAGTGCTCCTCCAGTTGTATCACGAAGACAGTAAACTGCTCCTTACACAGATCCTTCCCCACGATACGTCCCCCAAAGAGTCCATCGCAGATCTTCATTGTCAACCATTTTGCTGAAACCACCAAACGGCATCGTTTCAGCTCCTCTGCGTTGACTCTGATAACGATCGCGGCTCCCAGACTTATTACGCGAAATGAAGTCACTACACTCGCTTGACGAAAACAAATAACACTCATATTTTATTTTAAAATTTCATAAAGAAATTTAAAATCATGACGCGTTGCGAATATGATTTATGTGTAAAATTTTTGCGCACAAGATGCCGAGTCATGTGTTTCAAAGTTTGCACATAGATCACTCGTGATGAAATATTTTTTATTATTAAATCCAACATTATTTTTGGCTTTCAGACATATTTACGATATGCGTACTGATGACTCGTATCGAAATACATATTTATTTTTATGACTGCGTGATGATGATGATGCCTTGTGATTGTTTGTTCTTAGACTCGTGTTGAATCGTTGGCGTACGTCTACGTTGTTTATTTTTTAATTTATTTTTTTTAATTTAAAAATAAATGATATAATCAGTTGGGCTTAATCTCGGACTGGGAAAGGTATAAAATTTATTACAAAATATAAATCTTAATAATTATATTAAGCTTTCCATGTTCAATAGGCTGTATTTGATAACGTTCTATGGGATCAAATCGTAAGTATGTATTTTATTATTATTTTTTTTATATGATATACTTACTTCCATATTGAACATGGACATGTATGTAAATGGATTTTTCATTTAAAATAATTTTGTATGTAAGATTGGCGATTCATTCTATACCAAATACATAAAATCCCACAATACACTAATATTTATATTAAAATAAAATATAATGCATGCTGTTGTCGAAAATTTTATACCTTTTCCGAATTGGGCAAAACGTCATACATTACAACACTCTGTCTACAAAATGGAAAATTACTATATAGCGCTTGGATAGAAACACATATAGAGCAGTTCAATGTCGATCGATGTCTTTTATAATTAATACTAGTTCATTCGTTAGATGTTGTTTCGATGTTTTCCTTTTCGCAAACATTCAGTATATAAAGTCGATCTTGAAATAAAATAAAAAATATATATATATGTATAAAATAAACGGTAGGGAAGCTGCGCTCGTTTCATGCACCATTTCCTGCATTCGTCTTTACATTTATTATTTTTTTTGTTCGAATGCAATTTGCATTTATTTATTTTATGCATGAATACACGGCGACTGTTGCGAAAGAAACGAGCGTTTAATAATATTATCGAAAAATTTTGCTATAAATTCAATAAAAGGAACATCAAAACATGATTAAATAAAAAAAATGCACCCAAATGTCTGTTAACCATATTATATACACAAAACTACCATGAACAAAATAAACATTTTTCACAAAAAAAAAAATAATAACATCAAATTATTGTAAATATATATATATTATTATTTTTTTTGTATTTTTTTTTTGTAAATAATATCACATTATGTAAAATATGTTTATTTTGTATATTGAAGTTGTATTTGCATGTTTTATGTTACACAATTTTGTTGATTTAAGCACTGCACGTTATTGGATTGTTTATTATTAATTATGATTGATGTTTATTAATTATTATTTTTTTAATTGTGTCGCACGAGACGTGGTTCGTATTTAGCTTTGCGATATATTTTTGCACGTTGCACGTTATTGCATTTTGTGCATGCATATGACACGTGATTATTGCATCGTGATTAATGGGCATGTCAAAAAGTAAATAGTGAATGAAATTAATTATTTGTGTACGTATCATAGATATATGAATGCATGTTGCATTGTTATGCACGAGTATAAAACAATACAAAAAATATATATAATAATAAAATGTGCATATGGCATGTATCATTATAAAACTAGAGTGCATGCATCATATGTTGCTTTTTGGAATGCATTATCATATTATTATTATTATTTTAAGATGCATTTAATTTATTTTTGGCATGAATCATCATATTATATAATGAATGCATTTTTTTTGTTTGTGCATGCATTGATTGTTTTTGCATCTATATTATTATTATAGTATGTGATGCTTTATTATTTTGGGCACATAGTCATTCCCTTGTTTTATTCAGTATATAGTTTTTTTTTATTATTATTATTGTTATTTATTACTCAAAACACAGATTCGTCTAAAATAATATAAATCTAAACAAATAAATTCATATACATAAATATATATTTAAAAGAAAAATACATTCACTCGAATCTTCTGCAAACGTGTCCTTGAATATTTTATCATGAACTTTGATCAAATTGGACAGGATAATTTAGCAATGTTCTGGAATCGTTGTGCCTCAAAAATTAAGGCCTCTGAAAGTTTAAATGCCGGCCTCCATTTCAGACACGATTTCTTTTAGACTTTAGACAGAAAAAGGCCCTGGGGATATTAGCCCATTCCACCATCCATCCCACCCTCTCGAATGGAAAGAGTAATGTTGTCTAGATTTGTTGCCAACCACTCTTTATACCTCTTACATTTTTTATAAATCTCATTCGGACATCGATGCCAGATCTCTACATATTACATACAGCATGTTTTCGAATTTAATCTGATTCGACATGATACATTTTTTTAAATTAAATATATATCTATATATATATTTGCACAAACGCTCCGTTTAAAAGTATCTTGAGTATCGCCTTACTCCATGGAAAGGGGGTTGAATAACGCTTTTTTTCTTTCATTCTCTTCTTCGGATAAAAACCGTGACCGGGGTATTTTCAACATTAGGACAACTGGGAGAGAAAACAGTGTCTCGTACCCCCACTCCATCCGAGAATATCTTAGACGATAATAAATCATTCTCTTCAGCCACCATCTCGGCTCACTTTCATTCTCATACTATATTTCCAAGTGGAGTTTTATGGATGGAACTTACCCCCACCCCAGCATATTATCTCTAACCCTTTTATCTTAATGCAGATGCGTCATTACGCGATGCACGACGATAAACATAATTAAATTATATACATACATTGTACATATGATCAGATATACAATAACAGATAATTCACATAATGCATTGCCAGTCTTATTTTTTTATTATTATATTACGTATTTTAAAATCTTGTAGATGTTGATAATAAAATGCTTTTTATCTTTGGGAAAGTATTTATATTTAATTATTAATATTATTGATATAAATAAAAACAGAAACATTAAACGTGATTATATATCGATGTCGATGTAACGAACTCTACACTAAACAACATACAGATATATTTTTTTTTTCGTTGAAATAATCGATCCACAGTTGATTTTAATTGATATTTTTTGGGATTTTGTTTGTTTATTTTTATGTGACTTGGAATTAAATACGCCAGTCTAAGAGCAATCATGGAGCGCCTCGAGCCAAAGGCCATTTCAATGCAATCCAATTATTGTCAATTGCTGAAAGTTTTCAGTACGCCGTTGTGTACATGTCTGTGGAGAATAAATATTGATAAAAAGTTTATTAATGAATAAAAGAAATATTTTTAAAAAAAACATTATTTGTGGGTACTTTTTTTTCTTTCGGATGCGTCCGGAAGAGTTTTCTTTTGTGGATCCGTTTTCCCGCCATTGTTATTTAGAACAAGTATACTCATGGGTGAAAAGTGTTTTAGCCGCAAAACTTTTGACGGAAAACTCCTTTGTTTATCCACAGCTTTTGCCCAGAGGCTGTGGTGATGCAGATATGAAGCATGTCGAACGGATGATAAACATGTACAGAGACCGAAACATATGATAAACTCTGCAAAAAAAAAAATTCAAGGTGACACTGAAGAATAAACTGAAGATGCATTCAACGTTTATTCTGCAACGTCACGGAATTTATTGCAATCGCGTCGACATACTACATATCGCAACAATAATAAAACAATAAATAAATAATAACAATTAAAATACAACATCAACAAATTATACATATTGTTGTATTTATAAATAATCATAATAATAATCATATAAAATAACCGACAACGATATAATTAAAAAAAAATACATAAAATATTTTATTTTATCAAATATCCTCTGTGTGTTTTTCAGATTGTCGAATGGATATTAATGTATAATTTTTCATGTGATCTTTTCTTTTTTGATTTTCAGAGATTTATCATTTTTGGATTGTTTTTGTTTCTGGAAATGTTTTGGTACGGCGCTACAAATAGCTGATCGATGTTAGATTGAACTAAGTAGAGCATCAATAATGATTTATATTTGCAAATTTATCTATAACATGCATTTAACATAAATATAAGTGTCTTTTATTTTTAAATTTACATAGTTTTTTTTGGATCGGTAAAGTATAAATCCATATATTTCATACATAATTTTATTCATGCCAATATTTATCATGAACAAATGCTTTGTCTCTATATGAAAGAAATATTATTTAACGCATGCATGACCATACGAAATCCAAGGTAAAGTACAAATTTTGCATGAAAATAAATAAAAAATACATAACGATCTTGAAACTGCATGTCGAATAACCTACTATCTTTTGCATGACATAGGCAAATAAATGTTAAATGTCTTCTAATCAGTGTTGCCATACTTCCTTCTATAATTATTATGAACATATCCCCTAATCAATCTCTTCCGTAGTTATAAATTGATTCTATTAAACGCATGTCAATAAATATTATTAATCTAAATCCAATCAATTTTTGATATTCTTGAAATATTGAATCATTATTTTATCAGTATTTTTATATATTCTATAATAATTTTTAATTTCTGTTTAATAATATATTTGAATCGTCCATTCAGGTGGATTTGAGACACATGGATGAGCAAGCCGGAAGTAATGTGGTGGCCGTTGGTGTGGATTTGTCTGAATTTTACATGTCTGTCGAATGGGACATTTTAGAAGTACCAGCTGTAAGGTATGTACAAAAATATTATTTAGTTTTTTTATACCGTTTTATAATTTAATATTAAATTAAGTCCTCGAGTTGTTTTTTTTGTATATAAACTATTTACTATTTTTTTAATGATGGGGAAATTTATGTTATTGCGGTTCTATAACGAATTTTATGAATTTTAAATTCGAAATTACTTTCCGAACAACCTGATATTTATCTGTTTTTGAAATAGTATCTAATCAAATAATTTCTGGTCTAATATTCTTTGTTTAAGTACAAGCTTCATTGTAAGGGTTCTGCAATGGTAATTTCTCTACTCTCTTGTGTAATTATATTGGTCTTTCATATGTTAACATATTAATCTAAAATATCTCCATTAGCAGATATGACCTTTTCTATCCATCTGGCTACATTTTAACTCTTTCCGGTCCACAAAATAAAATAAAAATGTTCCATGTCCACAAAAGATTTACAGAATTACAGGGTAAAACAATACATCCAGGTTTTTTTTATAAAACTATATTTATGTTAAGGGTTGAGGTATAAGAAATTACCATTTTGTCCAGTATTGGCCGTAGAAACCAGTCCAGCTTCTTTTATAGTTTGAGCCTGAAAATCACACCAACCAAACTCAACAATAATTCTTCTCGGAATTTGATATGTGATGTTGCTTTTATTACTTCTTGAGTTGCACGCTGTTTATGCAGAATATAGGAATTGATGTTGGACGTCTCCATCCCCCAGAAAAAAGTTTTCTCCACCATTTGAGGGTTTTCCTCATGAAGCAATATGATGTTGTATATTGATCTGCAACATCACCTTTTGTATCCTTCTCAGGTAGAAGGTTACATATTCCAATGCTTATAAAAACCATTGAATCCTCATCCCAGTATACACTAGATACAAGTGAGAAAAAAAATATGTTTGCTTGTATTTTTACAATAAAATGACATTCGACATAGGACCGGAAAGAGTTAATAAAAAATTGGAGGTTTGGATGCAAAATACTCACTTAGTCTATTTGAACATCCTCGTATGTATTTAAATAAAAAACAGTTAAATGATGGTGCATCGTTCTGAAAAGATGATAGTTAGACAGAGCGATATCTAAAGAATGTGATGGGCAACGAATTGACCTCCATCCGAGGTCGGCTAATTTTTCTCGTGTAATTTTTGCTATATGCGGGCGAGCATTGTCATGTTGCAAAAAAACTTGTCTTCGATGCTCGAGGGAGGGTTTTTTATTTTCATTGCCTCCGCTAAACGGTCCAGTTCTTCACAATAAAGTTTATCATTTATTGTTTGGTCAGATTAAAGAGCTTCAAAATTAATTATGCCCCTACAGTCCTATTATACTGACAAGATTTTTTTGTGAGGTCGGGCTTAGGAGTTGGTATTGTTACCCGTCTTTTGATTATCATTGATTTTTACGCTATTGGATGGCGTAAAGTGCCACTTTTCATTTCCAGTCATAAAGTCTTGCAAAACGGTGGTTTGGATTATATTTTCCAAAGATCCCTACGTGCATATATACTATTGTATAGATTATCTTCACCTAGCTCATGCGGTATCCATTTTCTTTGCGTCTGCACCTTGCCGATTTTTTTAAGATGCATTTGAACACTCTACCTGAATATCTGAGATGGATCACAATTTTTTTAACCCCTTGTGTGATTTGCCCGAATACAATTCGGGTAGGTATTTTGCTGACACAGTGATTTGCCCGAACTGGATTTGGTCACATCGTACACGAAACTTTTTATAGTGATTTGCCCGAATCCAGTTCGGGCCATTCTCATCAGTCTAGAGAATGCATCGCGCGCGTTGAGTGACACGTGTCGTAATTTTGATCTTTCGAGAACAATTACCCACTTTTTTCCAAGAGGTTGACCACAGAAGATAAAATTATATTACTTTCGATTTCGGAACTCAGTATGACATCGTCCACTTATTAGTCTCTCCACATTTGTGGTTATTATTTTGCTCATCACTTTACACTACAAATGTTTTAAGCGACATGTGGCAGTCTCTTTTTTAAAAAACGATAAAACACCAAATTTTTCATCGATTTAAATAAATTCTTCACTTAGTAAAAATTATTATATTTTAATTTTTTTAAATCCCAATTTAATCTTGGTACCTAAACCCCGAAAACGGTCAACGAAAAAACTACCAATATGTTAAGTCTCTGCGGGATACATATTCAATTTACATTGCTGCATACGTTCAATTTAAATTGCTAAGTGAATTTTTAGAAAAAAATCAGTAAAAAATATTAACGATAAAAATAAAGCTTAAAATGTTTAAATATTGATATATAATAAAAGTCCCGGGTGTTCAAAATAACAATTTTTAATAACATCGCATCATATACGTAATATTAAGAGTATCAAAAGTAAACCCGTTATTTTTACATTCGGTTAGCATTTTAGGCATTTTTTGATAGAATAAAATTTTCAGAAAAATATTCAAAAATTATCACAGAGGCTTCACAGCTCAGAAAAATTTAATACGATTTAGTGAAATAGACCGTATGTTTATCAAGTAACCCTAAGCGTTTGATTTATTCTTCTGCACCACAAATCACCCCCTCACAAATGAAAAATGACTCGTGAAATATTTTAAAAGATTGGGTGAAAATTTAAATATTCGCCGTATTAACGAAATCGCGCGTCTAAAAAATCAATAATATCCAAGCAACGTTCAAAGTCGCCTTCTTACGTATTTTAATTTAAAACTAGCTAATGTTTCAACAAGGAGCAGATCGATACATAATATGGTAAAGATTTACATATAATAATTATCGTTATAGGTTGAAACAACGAAATTTAACTACGGTTGTATTTATAACTCATTCCGTCTATGCAATCTTCAAACGTTCATCGATAAAACCACATGGAAAACACTTCTAGTCGGTTATTATTCATAACAAGGTCCATGTCTCGGAAACCATACAGACCACATGTAGCCCTGTAAAGTTCGGAGACGGATCTTCAAGGGGTAGACGCCGACAACATGAAATGTTTTTCATTTTGATCAAAGCATTACTTGTTATCTCAAGTCTGATATTAAATTCTATCTCCAAACTTATATTCGATCTGATATCATTTCGCCACGTAATGTTAGGCGGCACGAGTCTAACAATTTGTTACCTATGTCCATAGCTTTTTGTTACATATTTATTGTTTAACTCTATCTTAAACACCCTTGCAATTCTTCGGCACTCTCCTCCAGTATCTCCGTGCTATCATAGAAACAGTCGTTATTGATAGTCTCTATTGAAAAGCTCAGAATATACAATATACTCTCGATTATCCGGGCTAAAGGTGACAAGATACCGCACGGATAATAAAAAAGCAAGGATAATTCAAAGGATAAAATACAATATCTACCAAATCAGAATTTTAACATGGTTGATTATTTTTAATAAAATCTGTTATTTTAAATAGCTTAGAATAATCTTTTAACGATTTTCTAATAACAGTTTAAATTTTTATCCTAAAGCTATTATATCCTCACATTTGAATTCCCATTAATTGATATACTCAAATAAAGGGTCGACAGTAGTCAGTGCTGTGTTGTGCTCAATACGATTGATAATTTATTCTTCTTAACTTGCATCTTTATTTTATCTCTCTTGGTCGTAATTGCAGATAATATGATTATAGGTCGATGAAAATTCGGATAACATATGTCGACATGAGTCGTAGTCTGGATGACAGTAATTAAATTAAATTAAATTAAAAAAATACATGAGAATTAGCATTATTTAACCTAGGCGTCCCGATGACGTCTATTTAGACCCCAAGTTTTCTCGAATACATGTCACAAACTTTTTTTATTTGTCTAAAAATATCTAAAGAATTTATATTATAAATAATAATTGACTTTTATCGTCCGCAATTGCGAAAATAAAAAGAAACAATTTTCGCTTCTGATGCTACGGGCGCAATGTTTTCCTCCTTCGCATCCGGTACGATGTGTCGAGTGCGAGTGACACGTGCTGCGAGAGCTCAGTCAGCTGGGAGAAATCACTGAGAGCGACGTCTTTTACGCGTCATATTGATAATTAAAAAATCCAAATTATTAAGCATATCATGAATAACTATTTGTACTCTTGAATAATCCAATTATTAAAAAAAACAAAATATTGATGAAGAATTCAGTGCTGTTATCCTAACCTATCACCACTTGGAAAATTTGGGGAAAGTCAGCAAGTTAGGCATATGGTTACCACATAATGTATTGCCACAAGTCTCCTCTAATGGCATAAAATCGAGCCTTTTTTAGACAGGACAATAACAGGCGATGAAAAATGGATCACCTATAAAAATATTGTCCGCAAAAGACAAATGGTTGGCTAAGGATCGACCTAACCGGAACCTAAAATCAATATTCATGGCAAGAAATTGTGTGTATGGTGGGATCGTTGAGGAATAATCCACCACGATGAAGCGTAACGAAACGATTGCTGCCAATACATCCGTTCAGCAGCTGCAAAGACTTAATGAAAACTTACTGGAAAAGCGTCCTGCACTCGTCAAACGGAAAGGCGTAATCCTATTACACAATAACGCCAGACCACGTGTGGTTTGGTCACAAAAGTGACTCAAGAAAAAATTCTGGAGCTCAACTGTTCTGTTTTACAATATTTATTCTATTCCCCAGATCTTTCTCCTACAGACTACTACTTTTCTGTTCCTTGCAGATTTTTTTATATGCAACATTTCATTAAAGATGAGCAAGTCAATCAGGCCCTTGATACTTTTTTCCGTATTCAATCCGTCCAAATCCACCAAATTTAATATGGAGGTAATCGATAAGTTGCCAATAAGATAGGAGAAGGTTATATTGCACAGTGGTGAATACATAATAGATTAATATATTGTTATAATTTTTTTAAGTGTGCTCAAAATCGGAAGTTATTTATGACTCAACCTTATAGTTTTGTATATTTGTACACACTTCGATTTTAACTACAGTTTAATATTTTTAAATAAATTAATAGACGTTTAATATTAACAATGAAATGTAATCAGCAAGAATATAAGCAATTTTTTTGTCATTTGGCACAAAATCCGCGAAGCAGGGTATTATTCGCGTCACGCAGTAACCCCCCTGTGTCTCTCATTACACCGACCCCCGGTAAAGAAAAACTCATCAAATATTTTTTACACGATCCTGAATATATTCATTTTTTTCTGTATATTTTTACGCGAAAAGTGTGGCGATGCAAATTTGTGTAAAAATAAATCGAGAGCAAATCGTTTCTATAAAGAGCAGAATCAGACGTAATTTGCATGGATATTTTTTGGCGAAAAAAAAAATGTAGATAAACACTGCACTAAACTATCGCCCAACCCGTTCGGTGTATTTGCATTTTTTTTTGCAAAATTGGAGTGCCAGAAAAGCTTCGTCGACCAAGATGTGTCGAACGATATCCAGCTTTAGTGTTTTCCATTATCATTCCCATGAACGAATGTAATTCAGATTTTTTTTCGCTCTCTAGCTTCAATTTCAAGTTTTTCCAGCAAAGTGTGGAAATGGCTCGCGCAGACCGAGCAACGCTCCGTCTGCTGTTTTAATTTTATATCTGGAAAACCTTCTTGGGTGTCAAGAGACATTTTCTGTGATGAAATTATTTCAGTCTGTCGGGAATAAGAAGTTGGTCCGTCGACAAAAAATTCCAGATGATTCGATAAAGTATGAAAGTTGGCGATATAGCCGAGACTGACATTAAATTTCGATAAGAAAAGTTTTTGCTTGGATTAAATATTACTATATATGTTTATAAAATTATTACAAATACGGGGTGCTCTTTTTATATATTCATTATATTACATGTAATATTTAATAATTATTAGAACAATAAAACAATATTTTTACTTAAAATAACGAACATCAAAAATGTTCTTCTGCCCTTAATAACTCTTAATTAAGGTTTTATCTTCTCATCTGATTTTGATATCCGTAAAATTGGGGGAAAAATTTATAGCCTACACACAATAACATTTTTTTAAATTCTAAAAGCCAAGCTTGAAGTTAAACGAGTTTCAAAAAAAAGGTTTATGTTTTATTTCGCCATTTTAAGTTTATAACTATTTGTTTTAATAACTTGATAAATGACAATTATAAATTGCAACTATTCAATTAGTCTAAAGATTTTCTTAAATAAATTTTGTTCTTAATATTAATATTCTATATATATATATATATAGAATATTAATAACTTAAAAAATATATTTATAATATATAAACTATACTGACTCAAAAATTAGAGTATTATAATACTAATTGCTAGAATCCAATGGCAAAACTTGTAATTTGTGAATTGTATACAGATTAATATTGTTGAATTTAGCTTAGTTTATACAAACCCCCAATGCGTAAGTAAATTTATTTAGACTAAACACACAACACATATTTGGAAATTGCCAATTTTGCATAATATTGATTTGTTATTCTTGTCTGCAACTATAAACAGCAAAATAGAAAATTCTTTTCACTTTCTTTTATTAGATGCATCCGAACAATTTCATGCTCCAGTTAAAAAAACATAACTCGGATGCTCAAAGTTGTGAAATATTTTTAGAGTTCCGGGTTTACAAATGAAACAAATCGCATTTTTAGTATTGATCCTGTAGCATTCTGTATTTTAGGTAAAAAAAAAAAAAATACCTCGTGGGATGAAATTCCCCTCTTTTCAAGCTACACTGGGCACGCTCGTCCGCTTTAAACATCTTCTTCCACATGATTATCTAGCGATAAAATTGCGAAAAAATATTATACTGTCCGGTACTAAAAAAGAATGTCGCTGAAAGTTCGTTGTCGACTGGACAAAGAATTCAGAGTTGTGAGTTCAGCTCGCTCTTGTGAATCATTGTGGTCCAGACCGTGTGCAATGAACAATACCATTGCTGCAGAAATTTTTGCATTCACAGTCCGCTTTGTTGTGCTATGAGCCTCAACTGGATATGCAATTGAAAGAAATCGTTATATCTGCAAATAATATTATATAGACGTACAATATAATATAAATATTATTATTAATGTATAAAATTTGCAAAAGCTCGAGTATTTTAACTTGCTAAGCTCATATTCAATAAAACATTATCACACAAATGACTGATGTACTATCTGGTGATTTATTCAGTGGATATATGTCATATGAAATCCATATTATTTAATTTTGATTTAACAATATTATGAGGATATTTAAATATACGTTTATATAATTTAAATATACGTATTTTATATTTTTAGTGTTATGGCTTAGCTTAGTTAGTAGTCGGATAGTTGTTCGACGAAAACTATGAATTCAGGGAATTCTTTACAACACTGGCTAAGGGATATATAACAGGAAGGGACCCATTACCTCCGGATGTTTTTTAAAAAAATATTTATGTGGGTTTGGCGCGTTGGAATTAACAAAACAAAAAAAAATTGAATTCAACTGAAATAATATTAAAAAATTAGAATATTTATCAAATCCTTATATGGATGAATGTTGCTTTGTAATGTTGCCGTTATTAATCTTAGTCAAATATAAAAAAAATATTTTTATATTAAATCTGCAGCATAAATATCATGCAAAGTTATTTTTATTTCTGGAAATATGTTGCTTTTTAATAGATTTATTTCATTTGATTTAAATTAACATTTTTTTCAAGGTTTTACTATTTTTAAATATGTATTGAAATTTCGCTTAACGGTTATAATTCATTCCAAATTTATTATTCGTAGAGCGAAACAATTTTTCCGATATAAATTAATGTAAAATCCGATAATACGTTTCATGCCGAAAAAAAACACTTTAAAATTTGTATGTATAACTTTCCTCTAAAGCGAAGTGAACCAACCTGGAATGGAATTCAATTAATATAAAAAAATCTAATTAATTCGTTTATTATTCATGAGCTGCGATGAGACATTTGTTTATATTGACGCTTTAAATTTAGTACAAGTGCGACACAGCATATTATTAAATAAATTTGTAGGGCGCAATAGTTTTCCATGCTTTCTGTATTTCTTATATTGCCGCCAGAAGATCGTTACCTCATTTTCCTCCTCCTCTGGCAAACTCTCCTTCACAATTGCTTGCAATCAAAACACAATGCAGCTCCATAAGCTCTTCGGTGGTCAAGTCTTGGCTGTGTTCCACCTCTAGTCCCATGTTCTTGGTCAAAGACACAATCTCGTTTACCACAGGCTCCACGGATACTTTAGTCAAACCCTTCAAAGTCACATTCGACAACGCCCTCCGACCAAAACTTCGTTCTACCAGATGTGTGAATTTTCTTGGTTCCCTTTCCACGTCTTTTTCAACCATCTAGAGCAGTAGTTCTTAACCTGGATACGATCGAACCCCAGGAGTAACGTGAGTCAGTCTCCCGGGTTCGGCGGAGGTCAAAACGATATTATTAAAAATGATACGACGTATGATATAAGGGTTCGATGAACGCCCATATGAAACTGGTGGGGTTTAGTACCTTCAACAAGGTTAAGAACCACTGATCTAGAGACAAGCAACGATGTAAGATTGATATTTCCAAAACTATCTGCTATAGCTTTTCAATGATTTTATGTTTTATTTCTATGGATATTTTTATTATAGTTTGGCTGTCTTCTTGTGGCTTCTTCTTTGGGAAAATTTTTGCAAGTGTCATTAAGCTTTGCATAAAAAAATACATTTTTTTAACGATCGTTTCATTGCTCGTTATGCGAGGTGCTCATTAAATGAGGTTCCACTGTATTCGGGCAATATATTCTCTAATTCTTCAAATAATAACTAATAACTATAAAAAAATTAGAAAATATAATTAACCTCATTCCTTATACTTCATCTGCATTTTTTTATTAATCAAAAAATGTTTTAACTATCTAAGTAGATAATAATTTTAAGGTTCTTTGTCTGGCGAATACGGAAGATGCGAAATAGTTATAAATTTATTTTTTATTTTTTTACATATTGGATAAATACGGATATTTTTCCTTAAGCTTCTGATGCAATTTCTTCATTTTACTTCTGAAATTATGATTTCGCTTAGTTTTATTAATTTATTATTCCATTTATAATAAACTAAAGGAATAAATGACCTTCCGAAGTATTTATTTTGGCATTGTTTGTGGTGTTTTTTTTTTCATAAAAAGCCATCAAAAAAACTAGTAAGCACTGACGAATCTGAATTTCGTTGGTTTCGAGCCTTGACACTTTTTCTCTTAATAATAAAATATAATTAAATAAAAATGAAAATTTTCATCGACTTACACCATTATCATTTTACGCAATTCTTACACAGCATATAATAATAATACTTGATATCATTGAAATGAGAGCAAAAGTAGGCAAAGATAAAAAACATAAATTAACTTGTATAAGTTAAAGCGTCTTTCATATATTTTTATAATAAATAAACTTAATTTATTAATTTTATTCTATCTGCGTTTATAAAACTGCTATAAAACGATATTAGGTTGAGCAAAGGGATATCTAACGTTGATATCGAAATGACATTTTACGATATATTCCGTTGTAACAGTTACATTTATCTGGTGCCACTTTAATCTGTTGTCTGGCTGCGATAATTTGCCGCAATCGTTCAGCTGAAACGTGCCCGCCACCTCCGTCGTCAGCTTTCCGCGGATAAGACTATGCTACGATCCGATCTGACATTGTGCCAGATTGGTACTTGTCATCATCTTCACATCCGGAGCAAGTGGCTGGGAGGCAGGGCCGTGGCTTAGCCTACATCAGTCGCCACACGAGCCGAGTCACTTTGTCCAGGGCTGGAGAGGGCCACACAAAAGGCGGATGAGACCGGATTTGCTTCAGAAATCTTATATGTGTTTTCCAGCTTGAAATTTCCTGCGTTATGTCAGCAAAATTTTCAAGCCCTCAATTAAAGGGGCAAACATGTATTATGCAAGCATTTAACAACTACTTATATACTGAAAATGGAATAGGGTAATAAACCATATAATATAATTTATATAAATATTAAATAAAATAGCAGCTTACTAATGTTAATTTTATATTAATGTAAAATTAAATAATAGATAATTTCAATCTCTGAAAACGATATAATAAATCACAAAATTCTGTGATTTAATCTTCGGAACTTACTGTACTCGACCAGAGTGTCAAAGTATTATTGATTATTATTAAACACAGCAAATGTGTTTTTCATATATTTCAAATGTACATTAAAACACGTAATGGATTTTAGAAATATTTTTTTACTGCAGACATAATACAATTTCACAGTGGATTGAGCTTTAAGCTACGGAGTATAACATTATTAAGGTCATTAATAAAATCAAGTTGCTTTGTAGATTTACAGTTTTGTCAATAATTAAAACCAGATCTCTAATTTAACATTTCCACACAATTAAGTAGGAATTATTCCACACAATTAGGTAGAAATATGATTTTTTTCGATTTGAATTTAAAATTTTATTACCGGATATAAACCTAAATCTATTTTACAACAAATTTAAGAGGTTTACACGTACCTTTAATTAAAATTATTAATCTGTAGTATAACATCATGACATAACAGAATTCAGCCATGTCGAATTAGGAGCATATCCTTTAGTTCAATGCTTCCCAATTACTTTCATGTCACGGCCCCCTAAATCTGAAAGAATTAATTCCCCCCCCCGCTAAAAAAAAATATTTTTCACTTTTGGTTATAAACGTATTTCTACACTAAATATTATTGTATTTAATATACACCTATCCCCCGATTTACACGGTAGATAGGTTCCTGAGAAAAACGTGTAAATCGAAATTGTATATTTTTTTTCTTAAATGTAAACCGTAAATCGAAAAGTACACAAAAAAACGCATACATTGTTTTAAATACATAACACAAAATTATTCTTTAAAATAAAATTATATTCTTTTATTAATTAAACCTTTTTTTCCAAAATAACCCTTACTCATCAGCATTAAAAACCTGATAAGGAGTATATGAATTGATGGCAAAAATTTCAGCAAATTTTGTTGGATATTCTTGCGCTGCATCTATATCGCCAGATGCCAGCTCACCTATGTAGAGAGTGTCTTGATTTGAATCTTTCTCGAACCAAGCATGACTTGCTGTGAAAGCCCGTTTCCTTTTCAGATAAAGAAGAGGATGGTAACTTCTTTAATTTTTTTCGAAATCCGCAATGCTTTTATTTGTAATAGCGTTGTATCAATTATAATCTCGCTTCTGTGTTTCATTCCTATCCAACCATTAAGGCTCTCCATGTTTTCCATTGCAATATCTCTGATATATGAAGTTGTGCTCGTATTCGTAGTGTTAGCTGCTACACTCTTTCTAATTGAGTTTTTATTTTTTTTAATGGTTCTTATTGTAGCTTCATTTATGCTATATAATCTAGCAACATCTATTACTCTTTCTCCATTTTCAAGTCAAAGATGAACACCGAATGGCGGGAAGAGACATACCTACAGTGAAATGCACACCTACAGTGAAATGCACACCTACATTGGAATGCACACCTACAGTGGAATGCATACCTACAGTTGAATGCACATCTACAGTGGAATGCATACCTACAGTTGAATGCACACCTACAGTGGAATGCATACCTACAATAGGCGCACGAACAAATAAAATTATTATTATTGATTATTTTCAACATTTATTTTCAACTTTTTTTTTAAAAACCGTAAAAGGAAACGTGTAAAAAAAAGTTCCGTGTAAATCGGATAGGTGTACACATATTTATATTCAGCACAAAATCGTTTTTTAAAACCTTTCTTCTCGCGAGATAGCGATCGTACTTCACTATGATACAGTAAAACCTCGTGCACTGAATATTATCCCCAGCACAAAATACTAAATAATCTTGTTTCTAATTTATTCTTATTTGTCATTATTTTTTTCTTTTATATTCTTCTTATTTATTCGGATTTTATTATTATTTATTCTGATTTTATTATTATTTATTCTTATTTATTCTGATTTTATTATTATTTATTCTTATTTATTCTGATTTTATTATTATTTATTCTTATTTTTTTCTTATTTGTTCTTATTTTTTTCTTATTCCAACCATTTGAAGTCGAGATATTGATGGAATTCTTCATTAATAACTTGAATATTTTTTTTAAATGGATTAATCTATTCCTTTGGTTGTTGTTTGTTGTTGTTGTGTGTTATATTAAGTTAGTTAATTTATATCTATTTTTTTCCTTACTTACTTCTGTTAAAATATGTAACAGATTAATTAGGAGATAAGCATTTATAATACATTTTAATGATAGAAAGATGTAAATTTGATCCGCAGTTCTATAAATTATATAATTAATAGAGCATTATTTTACCATCATATCTATATTTTTTTATTTGTAGTCCGTAGAGGTTTAAAATATTTACAAAAAGATTTTGGAAATCCCTTCTTTATTCTTTATGTAAGTTAACCGTTAGCTGTCTATAAAAATATTCATAAAGTCTATTGTTGTTATTAGTATTATTAAAAGAATCCCCATTGCTAATTTAGGTTTCAATATTTTTTTATATAGCCCTTTCTAGTCAGTTATGACAGTCAAATAACATTTTTTTAAGAATATTTTTTTAAGGGTTTGTAGAGGAAATTAAGGACCCACCAGAAAAAATCAATGTCGTGTCATATTCGATGTAGGACCGCAAAGGCTTAAACTTTATACGTCACGATTTTATGTCATGCAAAAATTATGAAATTTATTAATATAATTTATTTTCATTGAAAAACTAACGTCAAACTAATATTCGTATTTTATCATCGTATAGAAATTGGTATGGCACTATCAGAAAAATGGCACATGGCCAAAAATCCAGGAAATACATATCGCAAAAATATATGAAGTTACCGTTTCAATGTGTCATTTCTGTTTATAAACTTTTTTCAATTGTGAAATAAATATAGATCCCTAATAAATTCCCTATCCTCTTTTTACGCGATTTAGTTTTACAGTGTCAGGCATTTAAATAAAAACAAAAGCGTCACTCGCTTATCTTAAGCTTAGATTTTTACTACGAAAGATATAAAAATTAAATATCTTCTATTATCTCGTGGAATAAGCTTTGAGCCAGAGAATTTAAATATTTCACTACTAACTTGTTTTGCTGGAGCTCCTAAAACCATCGTTGTATTTTTGTACAGATATATAATATAATTTTCCTCCCAAATTTCTAAAATATTTTCAAAGACAACTGAACTGAAGTGCAAGATTGTGTGGACTGATAATTTTTTGATCTAACAAAAATAATTGGTTTTTTCTTGTTTCGGGCTCAGTTATGGTTCGAAGCCCTATTATATTTATTTAAAAATACTCAATTTAAAGTCCTGAAACTTTGTGCTCGGTCATCGGACATAAAACAGGGACACGTGTCTATACGTCCGGTTTCGGTAGAATTTATTCGAGTTACTTAGCGAACGGTTGGGCGTGAACAATGGCCTGCGGGATAGAGTCAGATCTTACATATAATTTTGTACAAATGGCCGCTGGGATCCCATTGTGTTCCACTGTCCCGGGATAGTCCGGGACACCGTATTGATGCGCGACATTAATCTCGCGACGACACTGTTTTATTCGAATTCGTGTTATCCGAGGAGACAGTGACAGATGGACGGCCGTTTCTGTTAATGGAACTATGCATTTTAAAAAAATGGCGCGAATTTAATTTAACTCAATTGATGAATCGACCCTCCTGTCTCATAAATAATTCATAATTGGCATCGGAAAATAATCAGCAGCGACATAAATTTTCGCATTTAACATAAAAATAATACTTTAATTATTTAAAAAATAGAGATCAATCACTCACGTCTACGTAATACCGCTCTGCTAATTAAGATTTAAATCAAACAATTAAATGCGCCATAAAAAGTCCTCAAATATCTTCATAATTAATATCCGCCGATTTATTCTGATTTGGCGCTCCGGTTTTTCGCGCCATTTTATTTCGCTGTCATTAATTATAATGGCGGCCGTAATTCACTCCGGAGGGACACAACGACAGCACATTATGGACGACTAATTACTGTCGCTAAGTCACAAACGACGATCCATACCAATATTAGCATTCTGTCTGTCTTTCGAGTGATAGACGTGCATACATACGGAGAATTTGTATTCTGACAAGATGGCGGTATTAAAACGCCAAAATGGCGCCGCTACGCCCAACAATTTGATCGACCACTCTCTCATCAGAACGAGGCGAGACGCCTTCATTAAGTTTAGAGCTGTGTAATTGCAACGCCAGAAGGTATGGCGTCGTCTTCCCGAACAACGGCGTCTCTGAATAATCGTTCTATTACAAATAATTAGGTCGGCAACCGGCCAACTAGATATTTAAATATTTTTTATTTATCACTAAGCCAAATCGTCAATCTCAAACAGCTGATTAATCAGTGCTAAGCCTCCTTGTGTTACTAGGAAATTAATATTCAAAGTAATGACTATCGATTGTCTTACTCTAAAACATTTCTTACGGAAAAATAATAAAAAACGTAATGGATTCTTTTACACCTTGATGCTTTCTATTTTTGAAAAACTTGGTTAATTAACCGATCCACTACTCGCGAAAACCACCGCGTCATCCGAAAGGGATCTATCTATAACGAAATATAGACCCTAAGCAATACAAATCAAGATATTTAAAAAATACTAGTAAAAAGAAAAATAAATGATGACATGTAGGATTTAAATTAAAAGAGTTATTCGAGAAAAATCCCCACCCCCATCCCAAATATACCCCATCGGCACGGCTGATTAAAAAATCTTTTGAGCCAGAACGTCTGGCCACAGATGGGAAAAATTGAAACAAAACTTAGAATTAGAAACAATTATTCACAATTCAATAACCGTAAAAGCTTTAAAAAATAAAATATTTATATTTTTAATTTCTTAAATGTTAATATATCTTTTACTTATAATAAAAAAAAAATATTAAGGCAAACTTAGGGGCTTATCGATAATAATATCTAGAATAGATGAATTAAAAAATATACATAAAATTCTATTTATGATTACTTGGTTAGAAGTAGGTTTAAAATTAGCTAATTTTCTAAAAAAGTTTTATAAGATAATAACTTATGCAGTAAATTTTTAGATCTTTTTCTCGAATAATTAATTAAAAAATAGCAGTTTGTTTTTAGTTTTTGTTCAAATTTTAGATTATTTTTTAGGGTTTCGAACTGGAAATCTATCGAAAACCAAAACTTCCCAATCGGAGTTGAACCTAAATAGAATAACCATTCATGTTAGTTGATTTTGAACCTAACCTAACCTAACCTGACCTTTTTTTTTCTTCTTTTCTGTTGGATGAGGGGAGATCTTCAAAAGACACCTCCTTTCAGGAGGTAGTGCTGGATTTTTACCAGCTAAAACCCTCCCTCCAGCTCTGACCACCACCATGGTATTGTCGTTAGATATTCAGCGTGGTGGTGGTTGACTTTCAGGTAAAAATTTACCTCAATCCTCCTTGGTATCGTTCTTATCCCTGCTGTCCGCCAAGTTGTTTAAGCGGCCGTCTTCGTGTCTCTCTTTCTTCGGCTTCCCTCCTTGGTGAGCATTACTATCAACGTGGATATGTCTTTTATGTTCCTCGTCTTGCCGAGGAGGCGTTTCTGTACGGCTTCGATAGTTACCGTCTCTTCTCCTAGGCTCTTTCTAGCTTCCATACAGCGTGGACAGTGTAGTAGAGTGTGTTCAATAGAGTATGGTAGCCTCTTTCCCGATTCGGTGGAGGTACTCTCCAAAGCATCCGTGTCCAGTTAGAAGTTGGCAGAGATGGAACCCTACATGTTGGCGAACCTAACTTAACCTAACCTAACCTAACCTAACCTAACCTAACCTAACCTAACCTAACCTAACCTAAACTAACCTAACCTAACCTTTTTTTTTTTTTTTCCTGTTGGAGGAGGGGAGATCTTCAAAAGACACCTCCCTTCAGGAGATAGTGCTGGATTTTTACCAGCTAAAACCCCTCCTCCAGCTTCGACCACCACCACGGTATTGTCGTTAGATATTCAGCATGGTGGTGGCTGACTTTCGGGTAAAAACTTTACCTCACGTCCTTCTTGGTATCGATCTTTCCGTTATCCTTGCTGTCGGCTGTTGTTCGGCGGCCGTCTTGATCTTTCGGCTTCCTCCTTAGTCAGCATCACTATCCCGGCAAACGTGGATAGCGTCTTATGTTCCTCTTCTTTGCCGAGGCGGAGTTTCTGCACGGTTTCGATGGTTACCGTCTCTCCTCCTAGGCTCTTTCTGGCTTCCGTGAAGCGTGGACATTGCAATAGAGTGTGTTCGGCTGTATCCACCGCCTCTCCGCATTCGTGAACCTAACCTAACCTAACCTAACCTAACCTAACCTAACCTAACCTAACCTAACCTAACCTAACCTAACCTAACCTAACCTAACCTAACCTAACCTAACCTAACCTAACCTAACCTTTTTTTTTTTTTTTTTTTTTTTTTTTTTTTTTTCTGTTGGAGGAGGGAGATTCAAAGACACCTCCTTTTCAGAGATAGTGCGCTGATTTTTACCAGTTGGAACCTCTCTCCAGCTCGGACCACCACCACGGTATTGTCGTTAGATATTAAGCATGGTGGTGGCTGACTTTCGGTAAAAACTATACCTCACGTCCTTCTTGGTATCGGATCTTTCCGTTATCCTTGCTGTCGGCTGTTGTTTGGCGGCCGTCTTTGCCCTTTCGGCTTCTCTCTTAGTCAGCATCACTATCCCGGCAAACGCGGATAGCGTCTTTGTTCTTCTTTGCCGAGGAGGAGTTTGCACGGCTCTGATGGTTACCGTCTCTCCTCCTAGGCTCTTTCTGGCTTCCCGTGAAGCGTGTGGACATTGCAGTAGAGTGTACCTGGCTGTATCCACCGCCTCCGCATTCGTGGCATTCCGTGGTAGCCTCTTCCCGATTCGGTGGAGGTATTCTCCGCTAATCCGTGACCAGCTGTGCTGGCAGAGATGGAACCTCACATGTTGGCGATTTTGAGCCACGGTTCGATCGCTGGAATCAGCTGGCCCATTTCCCTTTGAGTCTCGTCCCAGCGCTCTTGCCATTTTCTGCATATGAGCACAGAGAGGCGTACCCTTTCGATGGTCGGTGGTTCTAGGGTTCGGCTCCGTTTTGCTGTCGTATAGCTCTTCCGCTCCGGCCAGAAGGTCTATTGGCGGTATTCCGGCCAGCACTAATACCTGCGTTCTCGGAAACAGTCGAATAAGCTGCGACGGCTCTCAGCGCACTGTGTCTCTGCACTCTTGCTAGGTTCTTCCTGTATCTCTCGATTTTCATTGCCGGGGCCCAAATTGGGGCTCCGTACAAGAGGATACTTTGGACGACATTTGCATACAGCAGCCTTCTTTTCTGCTTTGGCCCGCCCATGTTCGGCATGAGTCTAGCGAGAGCGTTCGCGGCGTCGGTCGCTTTTTTTGCCGCTCTTATTGTGTGTTCCCTGAAGTTCAGTTTGTCGTCTATCTGAACTCCAAGGTACCGTAGAGATCGGCTAAAGGGGATCGAGAAGCCGCCGATCTTTATATCCGGCGGTTGTAGCTTTCTCTTCCTTGTAAAGAATACGCCTTCGGTCTTGTGGCTGGCGAGAGTTAGCCACGTTCAGCCGGCCTTGATATCTTGGTGGAGGCTTGTCGGCTATCTCTTCGAGTGCTGAAATTCTTCTTATTTGATATCAGCACCTAATGTCGTCCGCGTAAAATCCTATCAATTTTGCGCCGTCCGGTAGTTGCAGTCGAAGAATTGCGTCGTACATTATGTTCCACAATGTGGGCCCTAGAACTGAGCCCTGTGGAACGCCCGCGGATATTTTCTCCGTCCTGATCACTTGGCCGTCTGTGTACTCTAGCACTCTGTCCGTGAAGTAGTTAGTTATAATTCGGAGGAGATATGGTGGGACCTGCTGTCTTTCCAGCGCCCCTATTATTTCGTTCCACCTCGCGCTGTTGAATGCGTTCTTCACGTCCAGGGTGATGAGAACCGAGTGGCTGCTGGCTTTACTGAGCCAGCCCATGCCTCGTGTACAGTTTTGACTACCTCAGCAATTGCATCCACCGTTGAGCGTCCGCTTCTGAATCCGTATTGACTGGCCGAGAGTCCGTTGGGTTCCACGTGTTCCTGGAGGCGTTTGAGTATTAGCCTCTCCAGGATTTTTCCTAATCCGTTGAGCATGCACAACGGTCGGTAAGACGATGGGTCCTCTGGTGGCTCCCTTCGGGAGCAAGACCAGTCTTTGTCTCTTCCATCGTTTGTGGAATTCTCCGGTTGATAGCGACCAGTTATACAGTTCCATGAGTGTTTGCACCTAAGTTTCCATGAGTGTTTGCAACCTAACCTAACCTAACCTAACCTAACCTAACCTAACATTAACCCAACCCAACCTAGCCTAACCTAACCGAACCTAACCTAACCTAACCTAAATAGAATAACCATTCATGTTAGTTGGGTTTTTAACACAATTTAAAAATAATCGCCCAAAACTGCTTTGAAAACTAAAATTAAACGTTATGTATCTTGAGCCGAACAACTATATTTTTTTTTAAATTAAACTGAAATGAAAACCAAATCGAAAAATAACGATTCAAAGCCTTGTTATAACTTTTGTAAAAAACTTAATATTTTTTAACGATTGACATAAAAAAATCTGATTATGACTTGATTTTATAAAAAGTTGAAAGCTTAAAAATCAGTTGTCTAAATCGAACGGTTTTTAATAAATATGCAATTATATTAAACTAATTTATAAAATAATATTTTTTGGAAACAACGATAGTTTCATTGCATTTTTATATAATGCTATTTTGTTTAAAAATTATTCAAATATATCTGAATATTTTTTTTATTCACCTATTTTTACAAGCATACTCTAGATTGCAGTCATTTTCTAAATACATAATTAGAAAAATATTATCGTAATAAAAGAAAGCATTGATGTATTTTTTTAATGCCTATTTTTTGCTAAAATCAGATTTATAAATGGAAAAGTTGAGAATGAATAAACGTTTTGACAATTAATGTTTCATAAATGTCTGATGATAGTCAAATTTTTTTTATTATGTTTACTTTCTAGCTCGAAATATCAGTATAAATGGTTTAAGACCTACATGATTTTAGTTATTATTAATTTTTTATTCCCATTTAAGCATTTCTGACATTTCTTTTGAACAGACAATAAAAATGGCCTCCCATACTGCGTCAACTTTAAGCTCTTTCGGCATAATGTAACGTAACTGGCTTACATTCGTTTACCTTGCCTTAGTCCAAGGCTTTTCAACCTGTTTTTATTCACGACACACTTAAACTTATAGGTAAACTTCCGCGGCACATCTAAGTTATGATGATAAAATAATAATTAAACATTATACAGCACGGAATGATATTTTTTTATTTTAACCCTTTTTTATATGATTAATATTATTATTTACAGTTTTGTTTTTTTAAAATATTTATTCTGGCTCCACATCCTCATTCTCGAGATTTTTTTCAAAGCACCGCTTCCAAATCAACTCACCGTTAATATTGCGGCCATTTCTCGTCAATATTTGCACAAACATGACTGATCATTTGCGATCGTATAATTTTATAAAAACAAATTCTCCCGCATCTGATTCATCAAATGAAATTAAAACATTTCCATCCGTTTATCACTTCAACACCATGTAAAACACATTCCGATGGTCCACGTGGACCAGTTTCCGCGGGTAACGTTCCCGTAATTGCTTGTATGATCATAACCGATCCCCCGGGACGAGTCTCGGTCCCGTCGTCCGACTACAGGGCCACCGGAAAGCCGCTTCGCTGTTTCAATTTCACAGAACAAAAAAAAATGTAATAAAGTTGCCATTGAATCGAACGAGAATGTCTGAAATTGGTTGTAAATCTTGTCAGATGGATCTGAAGTCTGAAATGAATTATTTTATTGATATATATATATTCGCTTTTTTCGCGTTATTGTATTATATTTTTTTGCGCCGTATTTTTGGGAAATTTATGCCCTTGTCCGGTATCACGAACAGGTGCGCCAACGTTGGCATGTGAAGTGATCTCTTCAGTTGTCACGACTGAGTGGATAAGTAATCCTTCATGCGGCTTCAAGTGCTGAAGTCAATATTTACATTCTCGAATGCCTGGCTCAGGTCTGCTGCGAAATGAAAACCTCGTTTGCCTTCAGCTATATATGGAATAGTTTTATCGACGTGTCAATTATTTCGACACTTGAAAATCAATTGTATGTATCTAATGGTCTAAAAACATTGAATTATGTAGCATACTGGTTTTAGCATTTTTTTTATATGAAATATTATTAAAATATATATATATATATACTATTTCTGATCACAGTGCAGTCATGCACTTCAAAATATTAAAAGGGTAAATTTTATTGTGCACTTGCATTATTAAGGAAGGAGCAGCACCGTTTAATGTTGCACAAGATGGAAAATTTAAATAAAAATGCCTCGAATAACGTTCATTGCATGTAATTTTTCCTTAATATAAATTTAATGTAGAAATAAAATTTAATTTTATTGCATATAACCTTGTATAATACCATTATATTGTTGTGTATAACCTCATATAACACGGGTGTTGGGTGTCAGTAGTTAAAAATATTGAAGCTTGATCATATCCTTACTTTTTCTAAAAAATAATATAAAAAATATGCGATTACGTATTTATTTAAAATCAGTTGTAGATTTTAATTATCTATTATCGAAAGACTCTTTAGTATTTTTTTTATTTTACCTTTAAATATTGCGTTAGCAATAATTGTCTGCTTTAAGCGTGTAAATCAAATATAAACTTATCATGATAAATTCATCTCAAATTTTGACAAGTTCTTCTTTGTTAAAAGCACGGTCCTCTAATACAGTGCTTCCAAAACTAGGGGCCGCGGCCCCATGGGGGGCCGCAGGATTTCTCGCGGGGGCCGCGAAAATATTCAGTACAAAGTACAAATATTTATTTATGAATATTTTCCAATGTATATATTTAGTCTGTTAAATAATGAGTACATATGAAAACTTATTTATGGTAAAAAAGTATGCGCTGATGCGAAACATATTCACTGCATAATACATAGAGAACATCTAGTTTTTCGACATATGTGTAGTGAACTAACTAAAGTTTTAAATTAAGTTATGTCAATAGTAAATTTTATAAAAAGTAATGCTTTAAATACAAGATTATTTAGTATTTTGTGCAAAGAGATGGATTCAGTGCTCGGAGTTTTACTGTATCATACTGAAGTACGATGGCTATCTCGTGGAAAGGTTTTAAAACGAGTTGTAGAACTTAGTGCTGAACTTCACCTCTTTCTTCACGATAAAAATCCAGATCTCGCTTCTTTATTTAGTGATGAGAAGTGGATGTGTTTTAAATCTTATTTGTAGTTTTTTTTGATAAAATGGAAAAGAATTATATCTTTTCCTTCAAAGGAAAAGCTACATTTGATAATGAATAATTCAAACTTTTCCAACAAAAGCATTATTTGTGCTCTAAAGATAATTAGTCAATTATTATTAATCAAGTTAATTAGTCAAGGATGCACGGATATATTTTCATGTTTGAAAGATTTTCTCACGAATAATGAAATATCACTGTCGACTTCAATGAAAAAAGTTATACTTGATCACATGGTCGAATCGATAGTATTTTTCAACAAATATTTCCCAAGCTTGGATGAGGATCAAAGGATCGATTGGATAAGAACACCATTTGCCAAGTCCTTAAAATATGATCATATTACGTGGACAGTACAAGAAGAATTGATCGATATCAGATCAGATAATTTGCTTAAAGTGGAATTTAATGAAAAAAGTATTTCATAATTTTGGTTAAGGCGACCGCAAGAATATCCTGCTATTGGAAAAGAAGCCCTGGTAACTCTTATTCCGTTCGCGACTACATACCTATGTGAATTAGCATTTTCTTCATTATTTATATTAAAAAATAAGAAAGGTCATGCCTTTCCACGAAAACTTTGGAAGATGCTTTGCGAGTTAGCATGACATTGAAACATTGTTTTTAGCAAGTTCCTATAATTCCTAAAATGCAGAAACAATTTCTAAAAGGATATTTTTAAGCTGGACAGACTTAAATTTTCATCTAGATCATTATCATCACATATATATTAAAATACTATATTATACTATTGAATTATTTGTAAAGTATTTGGTGATAGAAATAATATTACTTACATTATCGGAATCAATAATAAAATTAATTCATCACCTCACTCACCATCACATCAAGTTTTTCACAGTTTTTTCTAAATAGCAATTGTCATCTAAGCTTTTTTTTCTCAAATAGACATGTAAATTACATTTGTAATATCTTTCATTACTAATAGGTTTAAATACCGATTAATAAATAATAGATTAATAATGAACCCTTCGCTAGAATTACAATATAAGAGTAAAGATAATCTTTTCTCCGCGCCGCCTTGTATCCTTTCGGATGTTTTTCTCTCTTTGACATATGGGTTCGATGTGGTATTTTCTTTCAACATAATCCTGGTATAAAGCCCTTATCATCGGCATGAATACCTGGTTTACCGTATAGCCCATATATTTTTTTATAATTTTGGCGAATACTGCGATAAATATTCTGGTAGATTCCATATCGGCAAAAGCAATTTCTCCTCGAATTTTTATATTATGTAGTAAGATCTTTTTTTTTTAATTTTAAACCAATCTTTTCTGGCTGGAAAGTCGTTGAATGATTATTGATATTTAACTGATGGTTGTGCAATTCTTGTTATATGATAAAAAAATATTAGCGCTCTCTGTTGTTTCTATTTAAACATTGTAATATGTTTTTTTATCTGATTATCTAATAATTATTAAGTTTATTATTTACTAAATAGTTAATTAGGAACATACTTGACTGATTGTTTTCAATAACGTTTTGTAATTTGCTAATAGTGTGGTTTCTAAATTAAAAAAAATATAAAAAGCATTAACAAGGTTCGTTAGAAATTCTTTAATGTATAATGTTTCATTAAAAATCGCCAATTTGTTATGTTAACGTGTTTAAAAACATTTTAGCAATCTATAAATACCAGGATTTGGATTTTTTTTTTACTATTTATTGAGTTTTGTGCTCTACTCAACGAGTTAATCTCATATACATATTCAATATATTTATTTATAACAATAATAATGTTGGGTGAAAATTCTAGTTAAAGTAATTTCAGATTTAAATGGATATACTTAGGGTCAAGTATGATTAGATTTGGTATTGTCTTTGTGGCTCTACAAGATGAATGACTATATTTCCATACTTGTTACATACAAACATATTAAATTTGATATTCCAGCAATTAATGTAATTATTTTAAGCCATTCCACGACAACCGCTGTCGGCATTTGCGACTTCGACTTGTTGATTAGCAAACGCTGTAATGGCGTTTGGGGACCTCTCGCCATATTTATCCAACTAAGGTCCATCCGCGTACCTCTGTCAGACCTTTAGCCGATTTTATTAAGATTTAATTAAACCGGTCTCGTCCCCTCCTCACTTCGCTGCCCCCTCTCATTCATGGCTGAGCCCACTATTCGCATTATTTGCGAGGGTCTCGTTAGCCAACTATTCCAGGCATGCCCGCAATCCGAACTGTTTCGCTTAATTGTCACTCGGCGTAATGCAGACGCCCGCCAAGATTCCTGCAATATTAATTCAGATTTAATTTCGAAATTCAAAAATTGACATGTGTACGCGTCTGCTCCACCCCGGCTCCGAAACTAATTCAATTACGTCGCCGGGATCGAGTCTAGTTGTGTTAATATTAATTGAAGACCCGCTTAGCGAGCTTCGAAAGCTTCCAGAACGAAATTGCGAATTCATTTCATAATCCATTAGGCCGAACTGTGTGCTTCGTTAGCGTTTAATAGTGTCGGATATCTCGGCTACTTGTATATTTAAATGTACTACGGAATCAGTTAATCAAAGCTGAGCGGTGAAATGGCACAAAGTAATGTTTAATTATTTTAAATCCAAGAAAATTATTAATCATCAAATGAAATTTTCATTTTTCCTCTATTATTGAGTTATACTATTTAAATTATGACTTGTGATTAATATTATTGACTAGTAATTCATATATGTGCGTACAAAACATCTTTATTACAGTGTTTTTCAACATTTTCCTTCACCCGAAAATTTAATTTAACTTTAATTTGATTAAAAACTGTCTATTATCCGTTTTTTTTTATCATTTAACGTCAATCATTCGTCATTTCTTATTTCTAATAAGTATTTATTTTTTTAAATATCTGTTCATTCAAATTTTAATATTACTAATTTTTTAATTCTTTATCTATGTGTCAATTAGAATATGGAATAAAAATAAAAAGAAATCGGATATTTCATGTCTCTAGAAAAAAGTTTAAAAGACTATTTATAAACGAACATATCTTATTAATACAAGAATATGTATGAATGCATTATATATTTATATGATAAAATTAATAATTGATAAAAAAAAATGCCCTTTGATATGATTTCTACCTATTGTAGAATCGTATGTAAATTAATATATGATCTTTTATTTTTTTAAATGGCTATGCATTATTACGTGAACCTTGGATTACTTTTTATTCGGAAAATGAAAGGCTTGTATTTTTCGTGGCCAATTGTATAGCTGATGTTTTTCTAATATGATAACTTTTGGCTTATCAGGCGAAATTATTTCTTAATTAGTATGTGAAATAAAATTACAAAATCTTTTAGGAAAATAACTCGAAAAAAATATCTACATTAACTTAGAATTGACTCCCTTGTCAATTGTTTTAAGTGCTTTAAGTCTTACAAGTCTTCATCGCCAAAATCTTTAACTGTGACATAGTCAATAACATTCAATGGTAGTAATATTCAAATCATTTTAGAAACTAGTTAATCATTTATTTCTTATTCTTCTTTATTATAATGAACAGCTGATGTCTATCTTGAATATAAAGACACCATAAAAAATTACATCTAAAGATGTAAATTATGTATGTCTCAAAGGAATGTACATAAAGAATAATAATAGTTACTAATATATATATTTTTTTTTAATTTTAATGAATAATGATATGAGAATTGTTTATAATAATGAGAAACCACGCTATTACATATGTAATTGGTATGAAGAAATATTTCCGAATAACAATTAATTATGAATTGTCTTCACAGACCTCGAGAGATGCTGTAAAACAATACTTTATGAACAATTGACTTCTCGGATCACAATAAAACGTCCGTATCTTGATGATAACTGTTCTCTTAAATGAACAGTAGTAGTGTTTGGGTTAAAACATCTGTTTGGTATTTTATCTATCGATAATAATAAGTTTACATGAATATTACGTCTATTTCTCCACAATATTTTACGTAGATAATATTATGATTATGTACACATGTATTATGCATACACATATTAAAGATGTGCATTTTTGTAATAACATATCAGATAACAGTTGGATAGTTAAAGGGATGTAAATAAAAAAATATTTAATATCAGATTCTGTTTAATCAGATTTTGTGTATTGAAAATATTAATATAAAACAGGTTTAAAATAGGGCGTCTAATGCAATTTTTTAATGTCAATGAGACTTATTTATTTTAAATAATATTATTTAGAATTAAATTATCATTATATTAAGTATTATTATTTATTGCTGTTGTCTATTTATTTGTTATATAGTAAAGATCAATATTTTTATAAATAAAATATATAAAGAGATTCTCTGTGAGTGTAATAAAATACATTATTTTTCGCATTTCCACTGCCATTTTTTTGGCCGAACCTCTCTACCGAAAATATTTAGTCATAAATCACCTGAAATATCCTGCAGTAAATTATACGGTTTTCCGCAATAAATTTTATGCAGATTCCGGTGTGGCGCAATTTTATTTTTTGAGCATATTTTAATTGCACAATTTTATAAAAAATAAATGTAACATTTGTGATTTTGCAGAAATGAGAAATTTTACACGTGCTGCGACGAGCCATACTTAGACATCACGTTCAACATCACGATGAGGAGGAAAACGCTTTTCTACACAGTGAACATTATCATACCATGTATGGGAATTTCATTTTTGACCGTTCTCACCTTCTATCTTCCATCTGACAGCGGAGAAAAGGTAAGATTTTTTACTATACATTTTTTACAATGAAAATTTATACTGATAAAATTTTTCGGGAGCTCGAGCAAAGTTTTCGAAGCGATTAAACAAAGCTTAAAGTATCATTGACGAATGCTTTCACATTAAAAATATTTTTCAAAGAAAATTCAAATGATATTATAATCGCGTCAATTAATTTTCATTTAAAAAATAAATACTGTTGAAAAATATTTATCTTTTCAATAATAAAACGCATGTTATCGGTTTAATAAGATATATATAAGTATAAAAAAGAAGAAAACATGCTCAAGGGATTTTCATTTTATAACCATCGAAACGTAAAGATGAAAAAGCAATGACCGTATCCCAGTTGTATACATTTTCTTTCAGAAATAAACGTGGACGATTCGTCAGCACTTGAACGGAAAATAAATTTCAATGAGACGGCGGGGAGGAGAAAGACATTTTTCTCAATCGTAAAAATGAGGAGGCCCTTAAGTTATAGGCCCCCATTTATTTATAATAAAATTGTCGTCAGCGAGAAAAAAAACACAGAAAGTAAAACTCAAATTTATGCAATAAGTGAGAAATATAATAAATATAATAATCTTATTTTATATTTCATACAAGATTTCCTCCTTTTATATACAAATGTATATCTTTTTTGAGATTTATAGGTTAAAGAATATGAAATATTATTATTTCCCTTATATATGAATACAATGTATTAGAAATGTTATTACTTATTATTAAATTGATTATCCTATCAAATATATTAGATTATACGTCGAGCAAAGAAATCTGATATGATGAAATCTGGATATAAAGAGACTGACTAAAATTGATTGAGATAATTCATAACGTCTCGTATATTAATATTAATAATTCCATTTAATTTTAAAAATATGCTTTCGTTTAATCACTTTTTATTTTCATACAGTATGTTTATCTCAAATGTAATCGTTATAATAATTTAAAAAAATAATAAACTATATAAATAGCTTATTATCAAAGTAATCTGATATTTAGAGCATGGTATTGTTTTACAAAATTCATTATTTATTAAAATAAATATTTCCAACAGACAAAATATCTTAATTGGTTATTAGAGAACTTCTCTATAGATATTATCATAACACTATTGTTTCGCTAGAAATTTCCTTCACTAAATATATACGGAAGTCTTAAGCAGATGATGATTTTCGCTATTCTTGGTATCTGCTCTCTCTCCATATATATAATTTTAATATCGCTATAAAAGCGTTGTCCCATTTTCTTATTTAAAAATGAAAATCAAGCTAATATCACTTGTTTACCCCTAAATGGGTATTTTAATGGCGCAATAAAAATATTTATTACATTTCCTAGGAAAATTATGATCGGCCGCTGGGCAATAACTGCACCCTTATGGCCAAATTTCAAATCACGCGCCATTTAAAAAATTACGATTATTTTAAATAAAATGGTAATGCATTAATAGACTCGTAAATCGACTGTCCCAGAAAATATATACAATGTCAATTACTTTAATTTACTCCTATATTTATTATATATATATTGATATAAGGAGCATCTGATGAATTCGACGTATTTTTAAATAAAAAGTCAACTGAAAAAATGCATATTACTGTATCAATTATTGATTATATTAATATTAGAGGGACATGAAAATTATCGTCCATTTTTTAAGAATGTAAAATATATGTTTTTCCATATAATATTATTATAAAATATAATTTCCGTCGTTATTAGAAACTGTTTTTCATCGTCGTATTAGTTTTTCAATTCTTTTTTGAAAAAACCTTCCGTTTTTAAATCGAAACTCTAGTTCAAGTGGTTTTTTACCATTATATTGCGAAAACGATTTTCTCATAAATTGTGCTCCATGGACCTAAAAATAAAAATATCAGAAGGTGTAAGGTATGAGGAATATTTTGGGTCATTCTTGCTTTATGGAGGCGTCAATTATCATGGTGTAGAATTATTCCTTTTCTGTTAAACAAAATTGAACATTTAATTTTTATTTTCAAGTTTATTATTTCTAATCGTGGACAGTAAACATTTACCGTAATAGTTTTACCCGGTTTTAATATTTCGTAATGAATTATTCCTTGTACATCCCACTAAATGTACAAGAGATATTTTCAGAGTGTCAAACCAGGCTTACTTGTCGATACGGGAGTTTGATTCGGAGAAAGCTATCGTAACCGATACATTTCTCATCTCCAGTTACAATTTCGTTTAAAGAGGGTCGAATTCTTTGTCTTGACAACAAAGTATTGCATGTGTTTCTCAGCTCTATTTTGTTATCTTCGAATAGTACGTGCGGTGTTTACATTCCTATTGTATTTATTTTACCGACGCCTTGCAAATGTGGCTGTACAGAGGACCTTAGAGATTTGAGTATCTGCGATAATTTCATGATCTCAAAATTTCATTTCCGGGTTCTCAAAATTTAGACTGTCGTCCTGATTCGGGTGTATATTTTAGATTTCTATATCCCGATTTGAACCTTTGTAACCTAAATTGACACCTACGTGCTATCAGTACTTTTCCATAAATGTATTTAATAGCTTTAGTAGCTTTAAAAAAAATAGCATACAATGTCTGATGTATCGACATTTTACATTAATTTTATTACTCATAAATAATGCTAAACAATAGCTTTACACAAAAACATTTGCAGACATCCTTTCTTCGTCGTGTATGTTGTCGTGACACAAACATTTTATTATAAAATACGCGATTTCTTTCGGGTCCCCCTAATATATTAGGAAAAGCGGAAAGTAATGATAATTTTTAAAGGGACGATTTTGAAATAGTTTGCCGCCGGTTGTTGTCCAGTTAACACATAAGATTTGATCTTACTTTATAGCTCTGTTAGTCTACTTTTGTTAATACTCAGAAGGTTTTTTTTACCATATAGAAAAAATGTCAAGGCCAGAAATCGAGGAGACCTATTTGCGTTATTATATCCTATTTTTGTTCGATCAAGGAAAGAAAGCAAAAGAAGCCACTCAGATTATCTGTGAAATTTATGGAGACGTATTGCATCTTCAAAAATATCACAGATGGTTTAGAAAATTTAAAAGTAGTGATAGGGGTTTATAAACGCCCCCAAATCGGGAAGATCTACAAAATTAGAGGATGACGTGTTAAAATCAGCAGTGGAAGCGGATCCCCGAAGAACCATCAAAGAATTGTCAGAGGAGCTTGGCTGCCTTGGACGACCGTTAAAGACCATCTAGAGCGCATTGCAAAAAAACACAGGCAAGGAATTTGGGTTCCGCACGAACTTTCACAAACGGCCATTGAGCAGCGAATTACTATCTGTTCGTCGCTATTGTATAGATTGCACGAAACGGCATCATTTCTGAGAAGGATCGTTACAAGCGATGAGAAGTGGGTCCTATACAATAATCCAAAGAAAAAAAATCAATGGCTTCCTAAAAACGAAGTACCTGTACTACCCCTAAACCTTCATTGATCTTAAAAAGGTCCTTCTTTGTGTTTGATGGGACATGATTGGCGTAATATCCATTACAAGTTATTAAAACCTGGTGAAACAATTACCGCAGAGATATACTGTGGTCAGATTAAAAGCGGAGCTGTTGAAAAAACTGTCAGTTTTGGTAAACAATCAAAAAAATTATCATTACTTTCCGCTTTACGTAATATCTTCTCTAGATATCTACAACTTTCTTTCATCTTTCTAATAATTTTTATATGCGATTTACATAAAAATCTTTTGATTCGGATAAAAAATAATCATTAGGGCTCGTTATTACTTCTTCGATTTAAATTTTTATCGAATAAAAATGCTAGACTTATCTAAATAAATGTTAATCCAATTGAGCAAGATCAGGTAAATATAATAGATTAATAATTACATTACATTAATTTTATCTGTGTGGAGTCCCGCATTATCGTGTTAATAAAATATGTTTTCTCTATTGAATATTCTGGATGTTTTTCAATGATTCTTTTAATAATTTTAGCTTATTGCAATTGTGTTTTGTTTAAGACATACAGACAAAATAACGATTTGGTCTCATTTTGGCGTTAGCAGTGGTACCTCTCTTTAGAAAGCCACTGTTTTGCGACATTGTTTTGAGTACATAACCCACATCTCATCCTCTGTCACAAAATGCCAAAAAAATGCTAAATTTTCCCCAAATTAAATTATTTTTGACACATTCGAACCCACACAGATTTGATTTTATCACACAAATGATGCGTAATCCATACACCTATCTATGGATCTTGCAAATTATTTTTAAATATTATTTTACTCTAGACCACGAGTATCCAAATGTATCTACTAGTTATAAACTAGATTTTGTTACTAGAACACCTAATTTTCCAATTGCACTATCTCCTCTGGCTCCGAGTTTTATTTTTACTTATAGTTCGAAATTGTTAGTACCAATTTCTGACACTCTCAAGTAATCAATATGTCTTGTAAATATCATTTTTTAACGCATACGTTACAAAAAACGGTTACATTATAACGTATTTAATTATTCTTCATTCATCTTATGTTATTTATCTCGATTCTTAAATTAGACTCTCTGTTTCAGTTTTCCTTTCATCCATCCGCATTATTTATTACTTGTTAAATTTGCATTTAGTTTAAATGGGGTGAATGTCGCATTCGCTATGTGCAGTGTTGCCAGCTTGTGTCACATGCTCCTCTTGATTTATGGCCTCGAAACAATTTGTTCAGACCATGTCCGCACGATGTTCGCTCTTGTGTTTCCTTGGCGACATCCTGACGATGGTGTTTGTTGTGTATATGCAAATCCCTCGAATTAGGCGGCGTCGTTGCTTGCCGCGCGCAATTCGAAGGCATCGCCAAATTTATATTTCCGACGTGCGTGATCGATGATTCAATGTTTTTAAAAGAAAATACCATCCCTTGTCGCATCCCCAATCATCCCCTTACGTCGTTTGGGAGACAATAAATCGGCGGGACGTGTGCTGCCTCCAGAAACAAACATCAAAGAGGCGAAGGCTATTCTTTGGAACTTATTTCGTATTCCGGAATTTATTTAAGAAGAAATCAATAATCATACGGATCGTGTTGTCGAATCATTTTTCTTGTGAAAAGCGGGAGGGCTCCGCCTCCGGATACATTTCACGCTACTTGCTTCGGCAAACAAAGAAGTTTAATTGAGCCTCGTCTTTAGTTCAAGAGTCAATGAGCAACATTCACAAAGACCCTAAGAGATAACGCCGTGTAAAGAAGCACTATTGGTCGTTAGTTAAAACAAATAAAAGCATTATGAGAAAGATGTAGATAGAGAAGAAAGTTTATCTTTCTCGTGCGTTCGCAGAACTTCCGGCGCTCGGAGATATGAACGAAACATCAACAAGCAAAGAATGGAAGTCGTTTATTATTATGATAATTATTATTTCTGCAAATGGAAATAGCATGCTTTGCGCTAAAACCATAAAACGAAATATCGTAAAATATAATTGCGGAAATCCGTATTTTATAGTAATGAAATAATGCGTTATATTTGCAAGTGAGATTGTAATCCTGTGATTTTGGAATAAAATTATTTGATTTTAAATAAACACTTTGAAGCAACGTTAAATCATTGTGTGTTTTGTCGTTTAATCTTAATCCAAATACTCAGTAATCTGTTGTTGAGCTTTTGAGTGATGATTACCATTTATATTTTAATTAAATCGGTGTTAGAGACGTGACGAACATTTTAATATACCTCAATTAAACATTTTAATCGATCGACTCGTCTTTCTGGGGTAAATGAAAGAAAATAAATTTAATAAAATGCATTATTATGAATACAATCATTAAAATTAGTTAAAATAGAATATAAATATAGTAATAACATCAGAATATATATATATTGATGTTTTTTTTAAATTTGTTAATGAAAAAAATAAATATTTGAATTTATTTAGATGGGTAAAATAATTATCTAATAAAAATTTTAGCACAAATACATCAAGGATCTAAAAACTTTATAAAATCAATAATTATTAAAGGTCCGCTGCAGTGCCCACAATATATTCTGATTCAAACCTCAAACGTTGTATAAAACTATTTTAAAAATGTATATAAAATTAAACGGTTTCGTCACTCTAGTTTAAAAATATTTACTATTCGATTCGTATATATTTCTAAAATAACATCCATTCATCGATTTTTTTTTAATGCATTGATAAATTATTAAAACTTGTATATATATATTTTGTATATTTAGTTGTGTAAATATTTATATAAATAAAATTCTATATTCTTACAATTTCTCACTCTAACGCAGATGATTTAAACCTTCTTAAATCCATTACTATAATAAAATATGTAATTTTTCTGCAACTAAAAATATATTCTTTGCCATGAACAATAACGAATCGTTTCGAAGTGTTATAAAATGTCGGGCAATGACATATTCTAGCTCTAAATAATTTCTAACCTTAAATTACACACTTGTGATCGTCGTGATCTCTCCCCAGGCAGTCGTTCAAAGATCTGGAATTTCTATTTGACTCTAAATGTAAATTTTAATGTATGCGACGTTTGTGATAGAGCATCAAAAATATTGGTCTTTGGCTTGAGAAAATCTCATTACATACATAACACCATAGTTATAAGAATTATATACGATACTGTAAGTGTACTTGAATCGGGATCCTTTATCTTGGCGCAATATGACGCTTTGAATTTTCTCATATTATATAAAAATCAGAAGAAATTCTTTAATTATCTCTACATGAAAGAGTTTTGATTTATCCAAACATTGGAACATGATTGCTTTGGGTTCATAGTATTCAAAAAAAGAAGGTAGATTAATTTGGAAAGCATCCATTCAAGCTAATAATTGGCATAGTACATGATATTCTTCTACTGTGCAAGTAGCTTTTTAGTTACGAAGAAAAAAAATACTAAGCTGTCTATATTTTAAAGTATATTATCATTGACATATCACACATTTAAATATAGAAAATAAAACATAAAGTTTCTAAGAATATAACCTTATTAATTATCTGGTTTCCGTTTCATATAAAACTTATTTTTCATTATGATTAAATTGCAAAATTTTCTCGCTTCTCGGCTTTCAGTTTTGATCGAAAATATCGGCTTACAGATAATCAACAAAATATTTTTCACTAGGCTGTTTTGCCTACTTTTCTTGGACTAGATTTTGAGTCAAAGATTACAATTTTCTCGTTCTATTTTCATGGATTGAATTTTCATCTTTCGGTCAAACATCAAAATTAATTTGTATAGCTCCTTCTTGGAAGCAAGCTTTTAATCAATCAATTTTTTTCCCAACTGAATATAACTTATTTATTTTCTTTACATAATAAAACCGGTTCACAGGTAACACTAACGATTATATACTAATCCACACATTGACTTAAAGTACACTCAACTCTTTATTACACGGTTTATAAATAACACGTTCCACTAAAAAGAATAAACACTATATTTTTATACGAATTATTTGTTCTATTTAGATTTCCAGAAACAAATTATTTATAAATGTACTATGTCTTTATACCATTTTATAAACGGTTTTGAAATAACACGGTCTACACAATGGAATAAATACTATATTTTACATGATTTATTTTATTCATCCGAGTGTTCATTGGCGTATGAGGACGTTATCTAATGTCAATGACCAATGGATATGAATGGGTTAAAAATAAACAAAATGGTGAAATCCATCAACTAACAGCTTCTTTAATTTGATTAAGTATTTGGAATTTACTAAGTGAATGGAACAGTATAATCTAACTTATGACATCTACCCTAAAAAGAGCTTTAAAAGGTCTGCAGATTTTTTTTTAGTGTATATAAGAAATATATCGAAAACAAGTTAAACAAAAAACATTGAAGTGGATAACAGATTTTATAATAATAATAAATTAAACAACACAGAACATTAATAACAAATAAAAAGACTCATTAGTATACGTTAAATAAACATAAACAATATTTTGTGTAATGTATTGAATGGGTTTTCATTTCAAACAATTTTCTTTTTTAAAAATAACATTTTTTTTTAAATAAGGGGACTATTATTAAATTTTAATATGAATTCGATCAATTTTTACACGCTTTTTAGTAGAACATATTTACTGTAAAAAAAAATGTTACGTGTACTGTTTTTTCTCATTGACAATCAGATAAAAAAATATATAGATTTTATGTATAAATATGTTATTTTTTGATACTATACTTTAGATATGTTTTTATTATTTGCGATGCCATCTTTATTGCTTTTCCTTATAGTCAAAGTCAACACAAATAATTTGACGTCCAAAAATGACGCTGATATATTTATATGTGCGTTTTTATTTCGACATCATCATTTTTTGTGACCCCTGAGATTGCACAGGATCAAAGACAGTGAAACGTGTCAAACGGCCCGGGGGGATACAGCCTCCATCTTGCATCATTGGGACACGAAAAACTCTGCAATTTCATTCGCCATCGCGCCACATTCGATCGATGGCACAATTCGCCGGCAATAATTTATTCAGCCGTATCGTTCGCCGTTTAATTTTGTGATATATGTAATTTTTCCAGAATAAAAAAATGAGTAATGCGATCCGCCCTGAATATGTGGGGAGCGAAAATCGGAAGCCTTTGTCCCGTTTTATTTTTGGTATACAAAACCTAATAAAATATTTACTCCAGGGGTAACCTCTCCGTATCGGTTGACGCAACCCTTGTCGCTCGTGTCGATATATGAAAAAAAAAATATTTCAATATAGCACCCGCTTTGATCCTGCCGAATTTGAATATCGCGCAAACGAATGAACTGGGCGGCTCCAAATGAAGTGGCAAAAAGTGGAGTCCGTGATACACGTCCGCCATAAATATTATTATATGAATACACGGTCGTTATTAAAAGGCGTCCATACAATTTCCGGCCGCGTATTTGACAAATTCGTCATCGAATGCAGGCGATGTAAACACTTCCATCATCCCAGGTGGTGAAAAGCTGCAGCCGTTATTCGTAACGACCCGTGGGTCGTTACCGGTAACGACCCACGGGTAACGATAAAATGACGTGTTTAAAGTGCGACCGGAGAAAACGTAAAATTGCTACTAGAATTGCTCTCTTCGACTATACCGTGAGGATGAAGTTTCTTATCTCATCTTCTTCTTTTCGCAATTTTCCAACGCGCCGAAAAGTGATCACGGCTAAATGGTTGAAGGGTGAACGAATATATAAACTTTTTGCGTAAAAGAACATTTTCAAATTACACGAATAATGTAATTAATTGTATTTGCATATTTCAGTCGTTCGACTTTTTGTAAATATACTTAAATAACTCTTTTATCCAACTAAAAAATAAAAAATTGATCAATTAAATTTAAATACAACTAACGTCGTTTTTTTATGTGATAAATACATTTTTAGTTGTACTTGTTGTTTTAATAAAGCATTACAATGCTTTTTGGTGCATATCTCATTATATATAAGTCATTGCTGTCATCCGTTCGATCAATATACGATGCTTGTTAAAGGATCTTTATATATTTTTATAAAGATCTAAAGATGCTATAGCAATTTTCATTATTTATATGTTAATTCTTAAATTGTCGATGAGAGATGATCCGGATATTTGTTTATCATAAAATAATATCGTAGATATTACTCAAGGTCTGCAATTTTCCTTAAAAAATGATAATTACTTAATTATTATTAAATTTCCTTACAGAAAATTTGTTTGCGAGACGAGATAATTTTAGTACTTATATATTATTTATATTCGTAAATCTCTGATCGGTGTCGTAAGGTACTTATTTAAACTATTCAGATTAAATTTAGCTTTATTTGTGAATAAATAATCAACCGAAAGCGAGTAATTCGCATTAAAAATGTAACATTTCTCGTAAAAAACTGCGTCGAGAAATAATACAAAAAGTAGGGTTAGATTTCGAAAAACTTAATAAAAACAAATATATTCATTATTTCATTCTAATCAACTTAACGTACGTATTTGTCAACAATACAAAATTTTATTACTATTGATGTATTAATTATTTTCTTCCTTACCAGTGATCGATATAATTAAACATTCCCAACTCTCCGAATCATTTTTATTATTTTCGTCTGCTAAACTCTTTAAAAAATTAATCATTTTTGGCTTGTAGATCTGGCGGTGTAGATCTGCTGTAGATTTTTTGCATGTTATAAAAGATTTACCTGTACTTTATCGGAATCCTTTTTGGTTTAGACATTAAAAAAATATTATGTATAGAAAAAAGTTGCATTAAAGGAGAATATATGAGATTGTTCCTTTGTGTCTTTGTGATTTTTCTTATTTGGGTTGAAAAAATCATGAAATGAAATGCGTTACGTAAAACTATTAATGGACTTTTTGAAGCAATAAATAAATTAAATGCGTTTTTGATATTCATTTTTGTTCCATATTATTTTCCGTTAAAAAAATGTTTTAAGGATCTACAAAGTAATGATTTGGGGTAATGAGAGAATATGCTGGATGAGGAAAAAGTTCTCAAATAAATTCATTGATTTTTTTTTATCTTCTTTCTCGAAACGTGTAGGTGAGCATTGTCCTAGTGCACAATTACCCTTTCTTGATTTACAAGGGCTCTGCTTTTTAAAGTCAGACCCTCTTTCAAACGATATAGCTGAACACTGTGCCTGTCGTAATTGTCTGTCCATAATGAATCACGCCCTTTATATCACATCAAACGCATAATATTATCTTCTTAATGTGTAATCCGGTTCTTAGGGTAGGAATTGGGGGTTGATTATAAGCTCAACCACTGCCTCTAGCATGCTGTGTTGACGTATATAATTTATTACACATTTCTAATGACATCGCGATTCAAATATGATTCATTCTATTCTCTAATCATTAAAGATTGAAATGCGCCGTGCGATGTTTACTTCTGACAATTTATGATGTACCCATATTCGGCAAGTTGATCTCTTAAATTTTTTTTAATGTCTATGAACTGATGTATTGTAGAAGCTATATTGAGTACCTGTACTAGTACCTATATTGCCAAATTCGGATCTGCTTCGACACCTACCCTAATATCGTTAATCACTTTAGGTTTACCAGATCTTCTTCGATCTTCAATGTCAAAACTTCCGGAATGAATTTTTTTTAACAACATTTGAATCTATCTTAGTTTAACTGCATATAATATAATATAACACAACAGAATACCTTTCATCTTTCATCTTTCATCTTTCATCAATGGATATCTATAGTAAAGAAAAATGTTATGCATCCGAGCAAACGTAAGAAAATCACACATAGACTTAAGGAATAATCTAATAATATACATGTAAAATCAGGCAAAAAATCATCTTCGTCTTACAATCTTACATATGATTTATATTTTTTTGCGTTTCTGTTTATTAAAATAATATTTTGAGAGCAACTTTGATTTTATTTGACGCAAAAAAATACGTAAATATTAATTGATACTTACGTTTAATTATGCTTTATTTAAATAATAGTTATTATACTGGATTTCGTTTATGATTTCGATATGGTTCTATAAAATGTCATGTAATACCGTGTTATTCGAGGTTTTAAGTTCATATAAAATAAGCGTGTGGTTTCCAAAAAATATCAAAGGTAATTTATATCCTTTTTAGATAGATAGCTTAGATACCATAGATCAATTCAACATCACTGTCACTTACTATTTTTTTTTTTTGACTTCTTTTCAAGATCATTTATGAGTTTTCAATATTGAAAGACTCTTTAATACTTTTATATATAATCTATAATAACAAGGTATTTTTTAATTCTCTCTCTTGAATTCGATCCTACTTTTCATTATATTATACAATAATTTTCGATAAATTATCAGCTAGCCCCGAATATTAATTTGACATGTTTATTGTAAAATATGTATGCATTTTGAGAAATTAATCATGATAGATTCATTTAACATTTCATAACATTAGTTTCTCTTCGTCAAAAGCACTGTCCTCTAATATTTCTACGATATCTTGAATATTCAGGTCAATTTCTTGTGGACACACTTTTTTCCGGCAAGCATTTAAATTGGATTGTTTTATTTTTTGGACAGAAGCAGAAACTATTATAAATATAAATTTATTTCAGGGATTATTGCGAATATTCCATGACATAAATATTTTCTATAATATGGTCTATAATTTATTCTTATCTTTGTGTTATTATGAGATTTTTCAACACCTAAAAATAAAATATTTGCTACAATAAATACGACTAAATGATTAGAATCTAATATGCAAATAAAAGCTGTAAAGTCTCTACTTTTTTGGCAACGACGCAAATTTATGCGTCCACTGTTCCCGTTGCAGCTCCGTATATAATATGGCGAACGTAAAGCTGCTGCATCTCGGACTTTATGACTTTCAGAATTCTCTTTATTGCTGGATCTACGCGGTTTGGTTACGAGAGCCGTATAATACGATTTACATTAAATGAAATAATATGTAATACTGTTTATTAAATCATTTATTTGATATGCGGATCAAAAACGAATTGATTTATTTTCCGATGCAACTTGATGAAATATGTGGCTAGTCAATATTAATCCGTAGTTGCAGGGCCTCTCCCGAAACAAGCGATCGGATTGCGGCGCCCAAACTGCCGTCGGACATAAAGTCGGTTAACCCCCGGGCCACGTCCCGCAATCGGCGTGACAGATAGGCGTGTAATAATTCGGCAAAGCAATAAATGTATGGCCGTGTTTACACGGATCTGTGTGCCGAGAAAGGGCCAAAGGATTCGGATCACGTGCCGGTAGTGTTGCGGCCTCGCGCTGTTTGTATGTGGGACGCCGACCCCCGTAATTAAAGGGGACCTCTTGTCAAACTTCCGTTATGATAATTTAATTAAAATATTTCCCGTCCCGATTGTGCGCCACCCCTTCCGTCCCCCGCAGGGGTCGTCAAGTTCGAGGCGTAAAACTAGCGCTAAAAAATGTCGCATCCCGTCAAGCTGTCGCCCTGCCAAATTAGTAATCTAGACGTTTCCGGGGTTTTCGCCGAAATATAATTTAAATTTTATAATTGAAGGGTGTTATTGGATGGAAGGGTATAAAGAAACGAGTATATAATTATTAATTATTATTATATTATTTAATAATATATTATATAACTCAAAAAAATATTTATATTATTTTTTATATCCACCTAGTATTGTTAGGTATTTATTTTAAATAAAGCGAATTATATTATTCTTAAATCAACAAACTATTGTCGTATTTTAAGCTCATGCTTTTAAGCTTTTTAAGGCTTATTTTTTATAATAATAAAATTATTATTTGATTAAGTAGACTTTCACGCGACGCGATAAATTAAAAGTATAAAAATACCTTATAACTGTCATAAAAACAACAATTATTATTATACATTTCTAGAGCATATTTTTAATGTTTGTAAGGAAAAATCTGTGATTTCTATTCATTTTATATTTAGCTATTTAAATCCTTTATATTATGGGTACGCATAAGTAATGTCGTTTTTTTTTAAATGAAATTCAAAACAATGTTTCTTATACAAAATAATTCCCTATATTATCTATAACTTTCTGCCACCTTTCTTTCAAAACATCTATGCCCTTCTTGTAAAACTCTGCGGGCTTCGACTGAAAATAGTCTAAAAGGGCTGTATTCACCTCTTCTAAGGAAATGAAACTTTGATCTCTTAGAAAATGTGCCATATAACGAAATAAGTAAATATCAGATGGTGCGAGATCCGGTGAGTATGAAGGATGCAACAAGGTAACACATCCAAGATCCTGAGTTTTTTCACACGTAAATTTCGCAACATGTGGTGGCGTGAATAAGTGTGCGATCCAAACACGTTATTTTTTAATCTTTCCCAACTTCTTTAGGATCCTCTGAGTACTGGACCAGGATGTACCCACCTTTTCCGATAATTTTTCAATGGTCAGCATCGGGTCGTCTTTAAATTTGCAGAATTCACGGCTACTTCGTCCGCCTGGACGGGTCGTATACTTCATGGCTCGTTTTCCAAACACAAATCACCAGATTTAATTTTTTTTGAACCATCGTTGCCATTTCCTGACATCCAATATGTCACCGTAAATCTCGCAAATATCCTTCGTAGCCTCTGTCGCTTTCTTTTTCAAATGATATTAAAAAGTATACATCTCTGCAGATGTTGTTCCGACGGACACGTCTCTCCCATTGTCGTCAGAGGGATAAAGAAACCGTTGTTTTTTATCTAAAGTCCACGAGTAGGTAGCCGCTACACAAGAGAAACTTATAACACGTCCTTACTGCCTAACAGACTGAAGGAGACTATTTTAAAGATGACGCATCGAAAAAACGACATTACTTATCAGCATTACTTACCCCTAATAACTTATTTTCTTTATGGCCCACGTATTTCAGATATCTTAGAGTAAAAAAATATATATTTGATAAAATTGTCCTCTTTAATTGAACGAGAGTTATTGACTTCATATTGTACCAACGTTAAGTTACTCCTAGAATAAAATTTAATCAAGTCGTTTTCTTAGTTACAAAAGGGCTTTAACGGCAATCTCGATCCAATAAAAAAATAATCATTGGGGGTATTAAAGAAGTGACATTAGCCGTAATAGATCGGGGATAAAATAGTTAGGGTTGTTACGGTGAATTAAAAATTAAAAATGTATATTTTGCTCGTGTAGGTCATTCATAATTAAAAATTATAAATAATATTAACAATAATAAAGTGAAAAGCGGCACATGGCACAAAAAAGCTGTGACTTAGTATAACTGCACCGAGTCCTGAAATGATCCTGTTTTTTTTTAGCTTTTTCATCTTTTCAAATCACCAAAAGTAGGTAATTTTGGAAGTTTTTGTGAACATTTCGGTTAGGAATTCAATATTTTTCAAAAAGCTTTAAAATATAATCACGTTCTTTAAATCTTATATTTTTTTTATATTAATTTATGTACGTATTTTTATGACACTCTCGATCGTACATTCTTTAGGTTGCTATTCTTTCATAACAGTTTTTAATAATAATATAAGCAATAAACAATTCCTTAGCGTCTTTATTGGAAATACATATTTTGGTATTAATTTTCTATTAATCATTTTTTTACATTTTCTTTAAATTAAATTAGAAGGAATTCTTCTTCGCTGCTTATTTGCATATATTTTTAACGAACGTTGAACAATTAAAAAGTCATAAGATTTTCTCTCTTTAAAATTGTAATTTTCTGATTAATGGGTTATTTGGCAGATTTATGACGATGCTACATATATCTACATTTAAATTTAGGATATAAGCATGGACATTATCCATCACCAGACGAGATTTTAACTGTGAATTATTTTCGCTAAGATGTGCTTCAGAGTAAGAGCAAATTCCATTTAAATCTACTTAGTGTATAAATCTCTGCTAACCTACACTTTCGTATTGGACCTTCACTTAACACCGAATTTGCTCTCTGTGACATTGTTCTTTTCAAACAAGCGTAAATTTTCGGAATGGTGACTGAGCAAAGCCATTATCTTACAGTCTCCACTGTTATTAAATCCCCAGTGGTCCATTATTTGTTTATTCAGCTTAAAAAACATGCCTCAATTCATGTTTATACAATGTTCATCATTATCTTTAACATTGACATCTTTACGTATATTTTTTGACCCTCCTCTTGTAAAAACATAATGGATCGAATTATAATATATACACAATTTTTAGTCCAAAAGATCAAAATTTGATAAAAAAGATATTCAATTTTTTATGCATTGTTGACATTCTAACGGAAAGAAATGCAACAAAAAATATATTTAAGAAAAAACCACGTAATATTACTCTGTTATATAATTTCCCTCATTGTCTATGATCTTCCTCCATAACATAGGCGACTTTTTAATTCCATTTTCGTAAAACTCTTGCGGTTTACTGTTAACATATGATCCAGATGATTTTTTACCTGTTCAACATTTGCAATTTTTTTATCACAAAGTTAGTGTTCCATTGATTTAAATAAATTATAGTCGGAAGGTGCTATATCAGGTGAATAGGGTGGATGTGGCAGAAGTTCCAAATTTAGCTCTCAGATTTTGTCTTGGGTGATTTTTGCTGCATGAGGTCTTGCATTATCATGCTATAAAATTATCTTGTTGTTGTTAACCAGAATATATCATTTTTTTAATATCTCGACTTTTATTGTTTCTAATCGGGCACAGTATAACTCTGCCGTAACTGTCTGACTAGGTTTTAATAATTCATTATAAAATATACCCGAAATATCCCACCAAACACATAACAAAACGTTTTTCAATGATAATGTTGGACGAGGAGTAGGCACAGGTATCTGTTATGGAGATAACCCTTGGTTTTTTCTTCTAGAATTACTGTAATGGACCCATTTTATATCCCTAGTAATAATTCTTCTAAGAAAAATAATCTGTTTCGTGTCTAGACAATAAAGATGCACAGATTGTTACGCGTTGTTCCAAAGACGATGGGGAGAAATCGTGCGGTACCCAAATTGTCTGTTTATTTCCCCAATGTTAAAATGTTCTTGCATAGTTTTTATTGGACAGCCAGGGTCATGTGACAATTTCTTTACTGTTTTACGCGGATCAGCTTCCACCAATGAATTTAAGGCTTCAACGTCGATTTTGAGGGCTCTTCCTGCTTTTGGTTTGTCCTTTAACTCCCTATCACCACTTTTAAATTGTTTAAACCATTTAAAGCACTTTCGCAGTTTCAATTCGTCTCTATAAATATCCCACATGGTCTGTGTAGCTTCATTCCGTTTAATCCCCTATCTTCTTAATCCCTTATTAAATAAAAACTGTCTCTTCAATCTCAGGCTTCTGCATTTTTCTACTACGGCAAAGTAAATAAAAAAAAATGTCGACAGTAAAAACAGAGTTTAAAATGACGCACCAAAAAAAATGTCATTTCTTTCCGTTTTACCTAATATATTTGTGACGCGTTCGTGGATAGTCTCTGGCGTTAATATTTTACACTGAAAAATTAAAGGAATGGAGATAAAATACAATAATTTTCACAAATATGACATTTTCTTTTTGGTACCTAGAATAGATTTAACTATTTTTTTTAATTTCAGGTGACGCTTTCGATATCCATCCTCATTAGTCTCCACGTGTTCTTCCTGCTGGTAGTAGAGATCATCCCGCCGACTTCGCTGGTGGTGCCCCTCCTGGGGAAGTACCTAATATTCGCCATGATACTAGTCTCAATAAGGTGAGTAGGACACGACTCGACGATAATACCCCGACGCCATTCTGCATCAGACATTGATTTATGGTGAAGCAGTAGACACGCCTAGGCATCCATCTCCGCAGATAATGTCGGCAAGGTTTTACACGTGCCGCTCTAATGGCGTGCTCCTGCGGGACATGTGGAACGGGGTCCACAGAAATGGGACCCTTTTTTTCATTTTAAAGTCGCATAATGAAAATTTCAACGAACGTCCATTACGGCAGCTGTGTTTTCCTAAAAATAAAGAGTTGCGCTATCCATTGTAACAAATAAAAAATACAAACGCATAAATATGTCACAGCGTATGCTCGGCCCTTTATATGTACATACATATTTCACGATGGCATTTTTCAATGTATCGAAGTGGGCCGTCAATCATTCGGTTACGGCCAACGTCATAACTCCGCCACACATTTCGAATCTCCCGCGCATGAATAATTTCGATAATAGTTCGAATGCGGTGTACATATGCGAAACTTTTTTTTACTGTCAAAACATTGCAAAAAAAAAGAAAATGTTCGGTTCCAAGTTTGTCCTGCGCCCTCCCCGCGGTACATAAAGTAGATAGCTGACGTGACCCACTTTTCATGAGCTTTTCCCGTATTCTTTTTTTTTATCAAACAGAAAGAAAACTGCTTTCATCACGTTCCACACATATATATCGTAAACTTTATCACCGTTATCTGTGTACAAATAAAGCTGGTGTGGATTCGAATCAAGTTCGCAACCGGCAATATTGTACGTGGAAAATAACTCTTCAAAGTTTTACTAAGTCCACGGATATAATGTGATATTCAATATAACTTATAATAAAAAAATACAGTAACAAAAATGCTTTCATATGGGAATAAATCAATATAATCGGCTTAGTGCCATATTCAAATATACACAATATTAATAGAAAAATATTCAATCGCCGCCAATAAATTATTTTTCTGTTATTCATTACAAATCAAATATCAAATAAAATGATTAGATATCAGAATATTTAAAAAAAATCATTTGGAAAATGCTCTTGTCATTTTTTATGTATATTCAGGCATTAAAACGAACTAACCTAAGCTAAACTAATTCAATTTATTATCATTAAACAATAAAATCTCGATATTAGTCTGTAAATAGCAATTAAATTCGTATTCAAATTAGTTGAGTAAAATCCTATTTGTATACACACACGTGAGGTGTAAGTTTTAATAAAATTTATAAGATCAATCCGCTAAAACCTTATATACTATGTAATTTGTATTTGTTCATCATTCAGTCAGGTAAATTTATACAGTATTATAATAGCAATCAACTCTTTTTTTCACAGTAGATACGGAGATTCCAACAAATTATAATCCATTAAATAAATTATACAAAATATCATTCATATGTATTTTAATTATGAAAAAAATAATACTAATGTGTTGTAATCTAATGAAACTTTTCTTTGTAATCACTGCCTGTGTTGTTGAAATTCTTATTATTGGGGTTTTGTTTTATAAGTTGCTCATACTATCTTGCTATTCATAATCATACAAATCTCCAAGTAACGTTGACATTTTTAAACTCGTTTTGGGTTGGGAATATAAGTGTTGAAATGCTGCTCCATACTCAACTCTAATTGCAAGCCCTTCGTTTACTTTTTTACCCATGTCCTTTTATACTAATGAACACAGGGACGTTAAAACGCGCCAAATTGAGAATATAAATTTAAATATATCGTTTTTAGGAAACATGTTATTACAAATAATTCATATAAAAATAGGATTTATTTATTTCAATAGAGTTTAGTGGATTTTCTGTGGATTCTGTGGAACATATCTGAGCGTTTCGATACCATAATATCTAATTTATTTTAAACACTATTATTAACTTTGTTAAGGTTTAACCTTTAAAGCAAACAATCAGTATAAAAGATATTAATTATGTTATTATGTAAAGGTTTGCATTAACATCTAAGACGTTGAAATCTTAAGGTAAACCGAAAAGTAATGACATTTTTTGTTGTGACGTTTGTATATCACCGACTGTCATCATGTAAACAGGTTAAATTTGGTCCAATTTGAAAGCTCTATTTGTAGTCTACGGTTCCTATTTTTCCCTTTTTTTATCATTAATCAAAATTTCAAGGCCAGAGATTGTGGAGACATATTTACTATTTTTTTTGCTATTTTATTCGTTAAAAGAATGAAACCCAAAAAAGCCATAAAGACCATCCGCGAAATTTATTTTCAAAATCAATCTAAAAATGGTCAATGAAAAAAATTAGGAAGATCTCTAAAACTAGAAGATGCCGCTTGATGCTAGGAATTGTCACAAGATCTCGTCTGTTTCTGGTAAACAGTACAAGACCATTTAAAATGATCGGTGAAAAAATTCACAAGGAATTTGGGTGACTTATATTTAACCCTTTCAATGCGGCGGCTCTACGATTGTGCATCTGAGTGCGGCGCTATTTAGACCAAATTATTTTTTTGGCGAGGTAAATTTGTATTCATTGTTTACCGTTATATGAGACCATTTTCCTATAAGATATTTATGCAAACATGTTGATTAGGATATGTTCTTCCATTTCAACTAAAAAAATAAACTCGATTCGCTTTATTTTCGTAATAATAAATCGAACAAAATATCAATTGGTCAAACAGAGATTAAGTAAGAAAAAAATGGGAATGCGAATCAAAATCAAAAATGCGAAATGCAATTTTCTTATACCATTACATCCGTACACGTATATGTGGAACATAATGTACGTGGAACACCCTTAACAACCCCTGAGCCGAGATACGTCACCGATACAACTGCGGAGATTTGAATGAGACACCACGCGCGATTTGAATCATTACTATTCATATGTACATATTACATGGTTAATATAATTTTCTTGTGATATGTTGTATATTTATTGATAGCTGGGTTTATTAGCTGATTTTTAAAACAAACACCATCACTTAACTCGGTCTAGTTTACATGTAACGACAAGTTAAAGTTTTAAAGAATCTCGCGCATGTACGACATGCGGCCGCACCCTGGACACGATTTGTATGCGCATGTACGTCATGCGCCCCGCACTGAAAGGGTTAAACATGCTTAATATATATTATATCGTTTAATCTACTATATTTTTCAAAAAGTTAAAACACGAATCTCTTTGAAAATGTTTAACATAAAAATAACCCTCCATTTTTTAATGTTTTTCACTTTTTCATAAGGTTTTATGTAGTTTATCGTATAATCTCAGTTAATTTTTAAAATTTTCAATACTGAAATTATAGAAAATATTGCAGAAAATAATTTTTGGGCTATCGTAATATTTTTATTCTCTTTAAATGAGTTTATCTTCTTTGTAGTTGCTGCTTTAAACTGTTCCAATGTTTTCTGCAAAGGTTTTATGTTTATTATTACATAAATGAGTTTAAGTTTTATTATATAATTTATTACATACTCTAGAGAGAATTTTACATATTACAGAGAGAGTGAGAGAATTTTCCAAAATGTAACCCGGCATGGAATTAATCCAGCGATTTATTTACATTCCGTATACGATTGATAAAATTCCTATCCCATATTTGCGCTCGCTGGTCCATGTAAAGTTTCCGAGTTGATTCTTTGCGCCCCTATGCCAAACTTATAAAGACACAATTACCCGACTATGCGAGCTGGAGTTATTCGCGAGTAGTAGACGGAGGTTCCGCTCGCCTCCCCCTGGTTTCCGGAACTCGGTTATCTGACTGATAGAGATACTGGAACGGAAGTTGCTCCGAGCATGACGCAACGGCACCCGCTCCTTTTATTTACTACACAACTCTGTGTGCAAATCTATTAAAGCTAACACACGATCCGACACTTTTTGTATCCACGGAACCCTTAAATCGGCTTGTTTACGCCGCAGATCCATTTTAATAAAATTTAACAGCCCCTACGTCAATCGGGATCGCGGGTGGCTGTGGCACCCCCGTCTCGGCTGACAGAGTGGAGGCCAGCATTGTCTGCTTACCCATTGTTCTTGAATTTAGAGCACAATGAACATTTTTTGCAACATAATCGTCGTTTGACGTGTGATGTTGTAACCCTAGAGTTAAAATTTGACTCTGCTCTACTATAAATGCTTTGTATATGTTTCTGTGTGTTATATAAATATATAGAACGTATTGAGAGCGTTATCTCTCTTGTGGTTTGTTTTGTTTTCTAGAGAAAATGAATTTATGGGAATTTATTGGTTCGTGGGAGTTATCTTATGTTATTGATCCGCGCAAGGGAGTTTCAATAAATACACTAATAATAAATTTAATAATATTTTATTTTTGTGAATTTAAAATTAAAAAAAATATTAAAAGAAAAAACATTTTTTACCGTTTTATTATTACGTATTCATAAACCTTACCTTTTATAACCTGCTGTACGCAGGTTACAAAAATATCTTAATTAAAAAAGTCTTTTATTTTACGTTTGTCGCCAAAAACATTAACTAAACTCATTTGCATATCCGCTACATTTTTTTAAATTATTTAATGAAAAGCAGCTCTTATTCTAATTAAAAAGCCATATTCTTACTGTCTGTTTTTTTATTCCTCCGTGTATCTTGGAGTTCATTCATTGAGAAATTATTTTATTTGTTTTGTCCGCAAAATTATCGGCTTTCGGTCAACTGTCAAAATATTCTAACTGCGTGATTCATTTTCTTAGAAAAAAAGATTAATCAAATTAAAATGTTGCTTTCACTATTAAGAAAACTTTCTAACTTTATATTGTCATTGCCTGTAAGTAACGATTATGACTGTAATCACGGATATGTTAATCTTATAGTGAAATCTGTGAAGAGTTATTTATGACACTAAGGGTGTTATTCCAGCAAGTAAATATATTTTTTACAACCCTCTTATATTTCTAAAAATCATGATCGAACCTTTCAATGGATGAATACTTTTTAATTGATTTAATTGACTGTTTTAAAAACTAGCCGTGCCTATTGGGGACCCCTAATTTTTCTCGTATAACCCTTAATATAAATTCTACACGTCTAAAAAAGTCTAAAGAATAAATATTATAAATAATCATGGACCTTAATTGTCCGCAATTATGAAAAAAAAATAAAAACAACAAATATTCGTTACTGTTGGCACGGGCGCGATGTTTTTTCTCGCTCGCATCTGATACGGTGTGCTGAGTGTGAGTGAAACCGTGCGATTGGCACTTGCCCCGAGAATTCGCCTATAGGTAGTCTGCGACGGGACTATTTTTATTCTTAGAATATTCCAATTTTATTAAAAAAAAAGGCAAAATTGAAACTGAAAAATTCGTCAATATCTTGACTTAAAATGGTTGGGGTCTCTGAGAGTCCCTCTTCAATTATTAACCGAGGTGCCCTGAAAGATGAGTTAATAGGTGTTAAACTTTAAGAAATTCATTAATAGTTTGATATTAATCTATTAGTTTGAGACATAAATATTTTTTTTATACTTTTATTTTGCTTTAAAAAATTATGTTTTTTTCTATTGTTAAATATAAGCTTCTTCTATCTTATTGGCAACTTATTAATCCCCTTCATAAAATTTTATTAGTTTGGAATGAAAGTATCGAAGCCCTGATTGACTTGCTCATCATTAATGAAAGTATTACTTTTCAAAAAATTCTATAAGGAACAAAAAAGGTGGTAGAAGCGAGATCCATTTTAAATTTCCAAAGCACATGACGAATATGCACTTTTTGATTCTCCATTTTAAGGGTTCGGAATAACACGACTGTAACGTCCACCGCACGAAATAGTTGTCGAATGACTGACAGGCCACTTATCTATCTAGTGAAAACAAAAATTCCCTTGTCGGGTGATTCACTGCTAGTAAATCCAAAAAATAAAAACTGTCTACCTGAATCGTAAGTTATTTATTTCTCAACCTAATAAATTGTTAATAAAAAATTACCTGTAAATTTTCTATACTGAAAAGCACATTTTACTTTTTTGCCAAGCTATAAAATAATTTCTCGCATTTTCTTCATTTTTATTGTCAAATGTTTTGTAAGACATATTCAGATATATTCCACAGAACATATGAAGGTGCCTTCTAATATTTTTATGGACGTCATGATTAAAAATATGTCATTTTCCAACTTAACAAGTACTATATTAAACTTATTTTTTGTTTATACTTAATAATATTTTCAATATATATATATATTAATATATAAAGATGAAGTGATAAAGATTTGAAAATAAATTTAATTGAACATAGAGAAATACAATCGACTCTTTTTTTATACGATTTTGAATTAACACGGTCCGTTAAAATAATAAATACTCTATTTTTACACGAAATGCTTTTCCAATGACAAAATATTTTTTATTTGTATTGTCAATTTCACGCGTTGTTACGTTTCCGTGTTCATTGACGTAAAAGGACATAATTTTATGTCACAATAGTCAGTTGACAAAAAGGTAAACCAACATAGAGAAATATATCGACTAACTGATGCTTTCAAAATTCAGATGTAATCTGCAGATTTGTATGGCTGAATAGAAAAAAAAATATAAACAACTTTTGAAACAAAAAACAAAGAAGTGGATAACATTTTTCTTAATAATAATAAAACACTAATAGCAACCAAGGCTTCTTAGATTTTAACAAGTATTATTAATATTTTGTTTTCCTATAATATACATTAATACATAATAATATTTTTATTATTTATTTTTTGAGTTTTCATTATCACTATTTTTTACATTTTTTTTATTTCACAATGTTTTCTTAAATAACACGGTATTAAAGAAATTGTATCTATTTTTTAAAACATAAAACTGTAGTCGGTTTAGTCCTCCATTATTAATATCTTAACCCACTTGAGTTTCATTTTTTTATCCCCGTTTTATCCGTTGTTGATGATAATTGATGACAATGTTTTTTATTTACCTTCGATTGATCTCAAACCTCCTGCAAAAATAATATGGATTTAAAAAATGCAGAGTAAAAATATAAAGTCATCACCTTTTAAATAATTTTATTTTCCAGTAAACCACAATTTTTTGCGATGTGTTCCTTGCCGATCTATCAATCGACCACACGTAAACAGTGTTGACCACCACTGACCTAGAAATCTACTAAAATTTTTTTACGTCAAATACACCCTTTTGCAAATCAAAAATACCCCTTTGCAAATCAAATACATCCTTTTGCAAATCAAATACAACTTTTTATAAATCATATACAACTTTTTACAAATCAAACGCAACTATTTGCAAATCAAAATGATCCTTTTAAAAATAATCACTTTATAGATGTTCGGCGCATTGTACCGGATGCGAGTGAGAAAAAACATCGCATCCGTAGCAACACAAGTGAATATTGTTGTATTGTAATTGCGAAAAATTTAATTGTTTTACTAATTTTTAGTCAATTTGATTTGCAAATGTAGTTGTATTTGATTAGCAAAAGGGTGTATTTGAAGTAAAAAAACTGTATACGATTATATTCTATAAAAATAAGTTATTATTTACTAATTTAATTACTTGAATACGAACATATTTTACGTGCGTAACAATTATGTCCCTGGAAAGTTATATAAATGAACCCTACTTCCGCGCACTTAAACCCAAAACCCATAAATTGAAACACGAGTACATATGTGCGCATATAACCGCTGAAAATTTAAGATGGTCGACATGTGACAGTTTTGATTAGCGCTTAATCCAGGCTGACATCATACCTGGATGGATCCTATTCCCGGAACTGTGCCCGGAACTAACCGGCCACAAACGCGACTCGGAATTATTACGGTCGCCAACTTGGGGACTGTAATTTTAATGTAACACATTACGGCGGTGTAATTGGTGTACCTACGTTCGCTGCTTGTAACCTGGACCGTAAATTAGCGACTGCAGTCCCGGTCCCGGACCAATCTCCCCGCGGAATATTTGCACGGGCTTTGTGCCACGATAAATGCACAATGATTTAATTGGGATTTAATGACGACTACTGCCGTGCGTTCCCCCGCCGTTGCGGAACCGGAAATAAAGCGGAATTACGAGCGTGTTTCAGGTTGTTGGGTCTATGTTTGAGTGTGTTATGAAAATTAGAATTGCGGTAATTATGTCGAGATTGTGTCTTACGGGTGTTTAATGAAGTTAGACTAAGTCGTAAATGTACAATAATTTTACATTAGTGATTTTAACAGAGCCTTGTGTAACGGTCGTCATCAATTTCGCTACAGCTGAGACTAAAAGACTCATTCGCTATGTGCATCAATGTCGAGCCCTTGACAAAAGATGTAGCATATACAGCTATTCAGTCCCTCAATTCCTCGCCATCAAGTATTCCTCTCAGGATGCACCTCTACAAGATATCCATTTGCCGCTCGTCTTGCTTTGTTAGAACCTAGCATTCGGACCAGTAATGTCAGGACGGGTCTAATGAGGGTATATAACCCTTGATTGATTCTCATCCTTAAATGCCTTTGAAGTCTAAATTAATGCCCGAGATATGTCAATTTTTAGAATAAAAGATATACTCGATGATTGATCCTTAGTCTTACACGTAGTAAAACCGGTACAGCCCTTTATAATGTCAATTAGTCGCTTGTTTCGCTTTATATTAACACTCAAGCACCCGCTGTTTTCAGGCGAAACTTACACCTAAACCC
>JAGXCT010035063.1:81419-128725 GCA_022495035.1 Philopotamus ludificatus
GTGAACCCGCGTTAGTGCGGGAGCGGGTGTTTACCGTTTACGAAAATTTCCGCAATAACGCGGGACCGGGTCCTTGAGTGTTAATATATAGCTCAACATTCAGATCCATATGTCATGATGAACCTAATAGGACATGACACGAAAAGTCAAATTTATTAATTGAATGCAGAGAGCTGTTGTTCAAGGACAATGGTGTCGTCGTTTTGAGAGCCTATTTAGTATATAGAATGTGATCCTTATCTTGCTCCATTAGATTTTACATGTTTGGTTCTCTAAAAATGGTAATACGACGATTAGCTTTGTTATTTCCGAGCTCCTTTTATCCACACATATAGAAATATAATATATCGTCCGAAAGATTCATGTAAATTAATATTGCAAATTTTTCTTAGATATATTTTGATAGTTAATAATAATTATTTGATTTTATTTTGAAAAATTATTTAGAGGAAATATAAAGTAGGTTCCGCTTATTAAGGACAAATCTGGCTCAAAAAAAATTGTCCCAAATAAACATAAACAAAGTTTAGGGTGAAATAAAAAAAAATATTAGATATTTTGAATCTAATAAAAAATATTGAAGTTTCAGATTTATATTTTTTAACATGCCGTACAATTATCAATGAGAAATAAAATTTTCCTTTGCTTATGTTGTAGTTGTACATCTTAATATATAACCCAATTTGAAATAAGTCTTAAAAAGTCCTAAACTCTTTATTTTTAGCTCGGTAATTTACTAGTAAAGCGCAAATCTCAGTCTCTAAGTATGTTCTTCTTCTTCTTCCTTGGATACCTGTTTTGTTTTAGGACGTAAACGATTTACATATTCTTGTTTTTCCCCATATAATTGTTGATTTTTAACGAGCTCGAACAATTCTGAAGCTTCCAAACCGGTCCAGTTGCGAATGCTGCAGAGCTTCGACAGCTTCTTTCTTCTCAACCACCGTTTACCTTTCATTTTCCTCTCCATGATGGTCAGCAGCTAGGTCTACGAGTGTTTAAAATTCTCAATTTTATAGGTCTAAGTTTTCGTGAGACATTGGAATCCATCAGAATCATAGGTCAATTTCAATCATACAATAATTTCATTATTTATCTTAAAAAACTTATAAATAATAATTTAACATTTTAATTTAAATAACTGTTTTAATTAAATGGAGTTGTGTCTCAGATAACCGAAGTTGATTACTATTAGCTGCTTTATTCGGTTACCGTTCCTTGGATTAGGCCAAATAACTGGAAGTCCCCATAAAACAAAGTCTCAATTAAGCAGTATCTACTGTATATTATTTAAATTTTAGGTTCAAGACCAAAATATAAACTGTTTATTATTCTGCAAGAATATCAGTATTTGTCTATTGATTTAATTAATATATATATATAGATAATTAATCAATAATTCGTTATATGTGATTTGCATATATGTTTTATATTTATTTACTTTGAATACATAATTTCATTTTATTCTTTAAATCAATATAATTTTATATTATGTTTTTTTATTATAGCATTTATTAATTTGCACTACACTTATATTTAAATTGAAATCTCGACAATATTTTATCAACTATTTAAATATTACTTATTTCGTAAAAAAAATATTTGGTATCAACTCTTGGTATCGTAAATATATTTATCTTTATTGTAAATCAGAATTTTTAAATGACTCTTTTGATTTATTTTCTGTACATTATCATATTTATTCATTTTTTAAGTACAGATTATGCAAATACAATATTTTTTCAACAACTTCATATATAGTTAAATCAATGATTAATTTTTAGTAGCACGTAGTAATAATCTGAACGAAATACATATAATTTAGAAGATTTCCCATTCTCTACATAATATAGCTACGCAATTTATTCGGTGTTGCCATAAACTTCGATATAAAGTCGATTGTTTTGCTGGAGGCGCGTTAACCCTTCGATGCTGATTAACCGGACGGGGTTGAAAAGTTTCAATCACCGTCACGCCTACCAGGAAAAGGATCTAGGATACGTAACAAATGAAACATTAAGAAGATTGATTATCCCGGTATTTCATCCACTACTTAATATAAAAGCTTCGGTCGAAACTTCGCATCTGCGACGATATATTGGCGATTAAAAATTTATTAAACAACCTATTTCACATTATTTTTTTTATTCACTGTTCTTTGGCCCTGCTCGAGTTTATTCAATCCCCTTTGCGATATTTATTTAATCGTAGTTTTTTTCTGCTCACGTCTTTGAACTACCAAAGCTTCCTTTGATATTCTTTGCATGGGTCCAAGATTGGATAAAGTACCAATTTCAATTGAAATAAATTTAACAAAGGTGTGTGTTTAATCAAGAACTTTGTACATTTTTATTGGATTTTTTGTGTTATTTGCATACTAAATTATATTTTAAAATATCGGGAGATATTAAAATTGATAAAAACATGTCTCACATACATAGTAGATAAGTTAACAAATCAAGGTTTCTATAAGAAACCTACTAAAATACAATAGTTGCAAAAAATAATCTGATATTTTATTAATAAAACATTCGTTATATCAGCTATCGATTTATTTTGATATATTCCAAATATTATCTAAGACGTGTTAATTTAATATACAAAGGCGTATTATTTGTAAAAATATTATAATGGAACAATTATCTCAAAATATTGACCCTATACAATTTTGAATTGATTCTCCAGTAACCGATATGATATAAGATGATTTATCGTCTTAACTCTATATCATCACAGATGGTGAATGCTAAATAATCTTCAAAGATATATCTTTGTCTGATTCCATATTTTCATTTATTTAATTCGATCACTGATTTGAAAAGTTCTATCCATGTCTTAGAGTAGAGTACAATATTTTTGATAGTTCTTTGATTTTATCTAGTACTTCAAAATTCCTGTATTTTTTTTTACCATAACTCGTTATTTCTCAATCTCAAGCAAGTATTTGTTCATGAGATTAATAATAGAAATTGAATTACGACTTCATTGTCAACTTAAAGTTTAATATTAACTAACTCTTTTAGTTCCTAGTCTCTATTAATACTCCGATTGCTCAAGTTTTTTTTATAATAATTTTCATACGAAAATAAATTTTCAAATACAAAAACCTAACTAAAACTCGAATTTATTTACGGTTCTAGATGTTTCCACAAACTGAATAAACACATCCATAATAATACTATCCAAATATTAATTTACACAAAGTACGTTTGGCTAGCGTGTGTGATGAATAAGCATTTGTCACGCCAACGTGACAATATCTGCAAAAGGGTTGAAAGTCATATTGTTAAAATACCCTTTTTTCTTTTGTTCCATTTGCTATTCATTCATGTCGTCATTCTGATACATTTTTATTACATGTTGTAATATTTACAAAATTCATTTGATATCTGTTAAGTTATTAAATAATGCAATTTAAAATTAAAAATACTCACACGATCCATCGACTGTAGATCCTTGCGGTATTATGAGGAAAATAAACCATTTTTATGTTTGGATTAGTAAAGCATGATTAAAAAATAGTCACTATACAAATATAGATTGTGGTTTTGTCTTATTTGTACCATATTTTGAAATATATACAGGGAATATTTAACAAAAACGGATTATTTAAGGTCAAATAAAAATTAAAAATAATGTTTATTAATTATTTTAAATACATTTTTGAATGAAACTACGTCGATTCAGACGCTTAAGAGATCTGCGGCCTTTTGTACTCCACTTACCCGAAAATTCGTTTCACATCATGAATTAATTGGTATTTAAATTGGATAAGTATGTTTTTCACAAATCTCGTTTAGGGCACAAAGTTGGTACATGCAATAAAGAAGGAACTTATTCTGGTCTTTCAATTGAAGGAAATCCACACGGAATTAAATTCCGTTCCAGGCACTCGCTCGGCTTCCATTAAGGGACTCTCGTAAAAGGTGTTAATATTGTAATAGGTACAAAGGATTAGATTTACGAGCGCCATTGTTCTTCTTCAGGGATATTGCACATTCCAGTGGCGGCAGGTGAGCCTGGAGGGACTGGTCCCGCCTACGTAGCCCTTTTTTTATGGTAATCAAACCGAAATTAAATTGGAATTCTGTCAACATTGCAAAAAAAAGAGATTTTTAATCTAGAGCATTATTCGCATATGTGTATAGTTGCCGTTTCAATTGAATCCCGTTGGCGGTGAAGCTGTGTGGCTTCCTGCTAATTTCCGGATCTAACCAATCAACACGAAGCATCTTTGTTACAATGTCTATCAATCGCATATAGCACGTATCATGTATGCTATTCGATCGTGTTTATTGAATCGCATAAATTACCCGATTAAAGTTTTCATTTCGGTCCAGTTTGCTGGGAAAGTTTCGTTCGTAAATTTTTATACCATTAATATCGAAAAATGAAATACATGGCATCTAGTATTATTGCCGCTATTGCGAATCGCAGAAAGTTTCGCCCATTGTGATATGAATAATGTTCAAAATTTTATATAATAACAATGCTACAATACCATTCTGTATGTACAAATTATTTTTTATTGGATTTGGAAAAAACTCTAAAATTCCATTATTATTTAAAGACTCCATTCACTTCGTTCCGAGTCGTCAGTAGACAGCTGTCTCATGGCACGAGTGACTCTCGTGTAGACCAGAAGTGCTTTCGCAGACAAGTGTCGTCTCTCGTTTTTAACACGTGTCATCTTTCTCACACACGCCATCAAAGGAAATGATATTTTATTCCCGGAAAATATTTTCAGGAATTTCCATTTTCACAAGACTCGCCTGCGAGTCAGTTTAGTATTCTTGAATTTAACACGATCGAAGAGTGGAAAGTGACACGTGGCCGATTTTAACCTTCGGCGTTAAATTCTCATTTGCATCATTTAGTTTTAAAATAATAATATAATAAATATATGCGCCTTATGGTACTATATTGAATTTTCACTTTATTGGTTGGCCAATGTCCAATTTAGTTTCGACCGCAGTAGAATGATATCAGCATTTCTGTTGCATATTTCAACGATTAAATGTGTGGAATGAAATTGGCCCGTCAGTGCTATGAATTTTCCAGAAAAATTAATAGTACATCAAACTCATTTTATTAAATAAATATACAATTTGAATTGATTGGTTTTATGCCTTGTACCAAGAATAAAAGTAAAATGTAAATTCGATCGTGATTATTATTTTAAGTGATTAATTACCAGATGAATTGCAAATGAGGAGAGTTATTACTCAATAAACACTAAAAAAATAATATCAACTTTCAACCAATAAGAAAAGAATACTACTTATTATGAGACTAAAATATTAATTTCTATCGCCATATTTTAAATACATCTAATTATCTGACAACCGCCACTTGGATGATTTATGACTCATAAGGATTCCTTTAAATCGATGTTTTCTACAAAATACTAATATTTTAAGGTCAAATTACATATTTTTTAAATACACAAAACATTGTCGAGCGAAATAAAGGCAATTGCTCTTTGGCTTGATAAGGGATTTCGTAGAAAACAGCGATTAAGAGGAAGCATTGAAGGAGGAGGGCGGTCTGTATAAGTACAGTTCCGGTTTTTGTTCAGGAAAAACAACGATTTTTTCAGTTTTTAGTTCATTTACAGTGATTATTTATTAAATGTTTTTATTTTTGTTCGGTTTAAGATAAAAATATTCGGTATACGTTTGAGTTCCGGCTCAAAGCCCTATTAAAAACATTAAAAAATAATTACTCATAGCTGATCCGAACCGAAAAAACTAATAATTTTGAATTAGAACCGGAAATAAAACCAAAAGAATAACTGCTAGATGCCCTCTAAATCATTCTTAATATAACACAGCGTTTTCCATACATTTTATTCGATTTTTTGGACGAATTCTACATATTTTTAAACGATATAAATATGAGCATGAGACTAACTAAATTTATTTATACATGCATTAGTTCTTGATTGAAAAATCAGAGAATATGTGATCAAAATATTAAATCTAAGAAAATGAAGTAGGATAAATGTTATATCTTTTTATAATCAATTCATACGTAGACGATTTATTGGTCCTAGTTTTTTCTTCATAATTTGTTAAATTTCAGCGAGTTGAAACAATTCTAGAGCTTCTAACCCAGTCCAGTTCGTTCTTTTAAACCATCGTTTATCTTCCACATTTCCTCTAATGAAGGTCTGCAGAAGGTGATTCTTTATTTCACAAATTTGTGTTCAAACTACTTAATTTTACGATTTTTTTATTGCTTTTAATATTTCACATAGCATTACTAATCGTATATGTTATATTATTTAATACTAAAGCTTCTCTAAAATTCATGTTAGCTTTATAATATTTATGGGATTTCATTAGAAGTAAGTTTTTCTTATTTTAACAATGGCAAAATAACCGAATTCAAATAACAATAATATCTGAGACAAATAAGTAACCCAAAACCTGAACATTCAATACTTCCATTGCAACGTCGATTTGTAGAGTAGTATTCTTTCAATTTGTCTTTCAAACAGTACATTAATATCGCATGATAGACTCTCGTTATTGTTTTGTTCTTTCACGAGTGGCCAACCATGATGCCTTGGGAAAAATAACAATGGTTACGATGAATCGATTTATGCCTTCTTCGGCAAACCAGTCGTTGTCAATTGTTTCGAACGTTTTATAAATAATTGTCAATCTCAATTAATCGTCTTAATTGCGTACGTATTAATTTTGGAAGATTTAGTTTCAGCCCCATGCCTCTTGCTGGTAGGTTTTTATATCTAATCTTGCACCAAGACGCTTGATGCGACAGAATTACGTGTACCAAGACAGGCAGAATCCCATTTCTCGACGAGACTGTCCTCAGATAAGCGATATCTCTAAATCATACTGGCACTGCTGTCGAAAACAAAAGGAACAAGAAGTCAGAGAGAGGAAAGTTTCTTCAGCACGAGATGAAAATCATTTTTCTCGCGCCCGGGCGCCGAGAGACGGAAACAGGTCAGAAGGCGCTAATGCGGTTCTCAACTTTAACCGAGAAGCCTCGTCCCCCCGGCCCCGTCCCCCATCCGACGCGGGTGCTGCGCCCCCCAGCGTAATTCCGCCACTATTTATTTGGCAGAGGGCTCACTTTTTAACCCCCTAACCGCTCTCGCACTCTTTACTCAGCGAATGAAAGGAGAGCCCGGGAAACTAATAACGCAGGAGGAGAAGAAAAAAATGGCGCGATCGATATTCGCCCTACTGAATTTTTATTGCCGCTTTAATTTCGGCAAAGCGATTCCGGACTTGGCAACTGTGTCTGTGTTATTGAAACCGGTTAACAAAAGAATTCGCCGGATCCTTGGACGCAGTCTGAATATTTGATCGGATCGGTCTTTTGCCGAAACACATTTCGCTAATCAACAGTGACGCGAGACGCAGTTGTCAGCGGGTTAAGAGCCCGTCGCTCTCGGAGATGATGTCGGGGTCGAGGGTTCAGTGGCTGTCAGCCATTTTATTTTCCCAGAGTTTTGTCCCTTCGCGTGCGGGCTATGGTCTCCCGTGGGTCTTGCGCCCTATACGATATAACATTTTATTACATGTCGAGACCAGATATCCGATAAAAACGTATGCGCGAATAGATACTCAATATCTACAAAATTGCGTTGTGTACATAAATATCGACGATATAGTTTATTGGGATTACACGCCACTTTCGAAAAGAATTTATCTTTGAAACTTTATTATAACAAATAACAAATTCGTTTAGAAACTATAGGAAAATGATAAACGTATACCTTTTTATTATATTGAATATTTTTTAGTGTACCTGTAATTTTTCATTGTTCACTTAAACAAAGAATTTAAAAATCTTAATAAGGGACAAGTGTATTATAATAACAAAACATTTATCTTACTAGCTTATTCATTCGGTGGTTTAAAAGCCTTGTAATCAAGATTCAATTACATCATGCACACTTTTGGATTATATTTTTAGGTTTCTTGAAATCATAATGGATCACTCACCATTAGATTTTTTTTATTAATATATGCATTGAGCTGTGTTTTAGTGGCTTTTTCTTATCCAACCTCTGTTCTCATCATCTATGGTTATCATATATTTAATACGATTCAATATTTAATCATTTTTATGATGAGAAAGCAACGCCAAGCAATGATTGTTATGTCTACTTTTTACTCAGTTCATTTGTAATCAAAATATCTAACATTTAAGTTATTATTATTGTTTTCTAGCACTAAACATCAACAATAACTCATGTCCACTTTGAGATGGATCTGATACGACAGTGGCTTCATTACAACAGTTCGTCATTATCCACCTTTGATTCTGGCTGATCGCGTGACTCATTCGTGAGGTCAAAGTTGCCAGGAAGAAATTTTGCAAACCAATTTGATACGATCTGTTACGTAGTAATTTGTAACAAAATACACCATTAATGTTTTTTATCTCTCTGCGATGCTGTATTTCCATGTAAGAATTCATTCCTAATAATTGTACGAATTTCAGGAAATTTCATCTTTAATGTATTTTTTCCCAGTTTTCCAATATAAGTACATTTTGTTTTTTTTATCACCACTCGAATATCCATTGACGAATATAAAATGAGATTTCATCAGTTGATAGCTGACAAGCGTCTGGAGTGTCTGGGGTAGTATTTTTTTAAGTAAGAAATTGTGGGATTGAGCCAGGTATCTTTAAAATCATTTTAAATTCAATAAAAAATGAGAAATTTATCAACAATAAAAAAGCTCGTCAACTTAATGATAATATTACTTATAATTGATCATTGTTGTAGATACGTTACATTGTCTTGAAATATTTTTTTGCCTATATATCTAGACTATATATATATACTATATATCGAATTTTTCAATTTTGGAAAATTGGGGAAAACTCGTTTTAATCCAATACAAATGTAATTAAAAATAAAATATCTCGTTTTGTGGCATATAATAATTTATTTAATTAAAATTATCATATTATTAAATTCCGAAAAGAACTTTTGCTGCATCTCACAAAAATTAAATTTTACAGAGGAGTCAAAAAACGATTAAAAATATTAATAATTTTTAAGCTAAAAGAAGTAGAACCATTATTTATATATTTTTTACATCCCTTATCAAACATTTGTCCATGGTCCTCCATAATAGGAATCATGTTCTTCAGAAATGAGGGAAAGTGGATTATCAAATTTTGTATAATATTGATATTTAATGAAAATTAGTGAAAAAAGTCCTAAAAATTTGACCGTATAGTGTTTTTTCGAGATACAGGAAAATTGCATTACATATAATAAGAAACTGTCAAGGTTGACTATATTTCTTACTACAAATATTAATATTAATATTAGGGATACCGGAAAGAAATCTATTATATCACATATCACTATTTAGTGTATATACACGGCAGAGTAAAGATCTCTGAAATTTGCATCTTGAACAATAAATTTTATTTTACAGAGAAGGGTCCATCCTTAGAGCGGACAAAGCTCAAATCAGACGATGTAAGCTGCTCTTTTGCGATTTTCAATGCCACTAATGCTACTAAAACCATTAATGCGATTTATGGCTAATTTTCCACAGTTAACAGATATCAATTTTGGTATTTTAATAAGACGATAGAGATTTATGAATGGTAAAAGATTAAAAAAATCGTAGGGAAATAATTATATCAAATAAATTAACTTCTATGATATTCTACAAAATAATCGACTTTCTGTTACTATTAAATATGCGTTTTAAATTCAAAAATGTATTCAAATATATTTTATTTTAAATAATCCAATTTGTAATAATATATTATTCTAATACACGTACAAAGTATATGGTTTGGAAATGACATTTATTCTAAAATTATCCAAAGCCGCTATTAAATCCAAGCCAGTGATTTTATATCCTTGTTATACCACCGTAATAAGTTATGATTGAGCTTAAATTAAACCGTCTCTAATCGACAATTATCATAGAATAATTAAAACTTTTACTTTCGACATAATTTGGATTAATAAATATCGTTTCGGATGATATTTTCATTTTATATCAAATATCATAAATCTCAATGTAATTAATATATAAATATATTAAGTTATTTCGCATATAATGACTTTGTTGTCAAACTAACTCTTCAGTTACAATAGTTTGTTCATTAGTAATTGTGTCAATTTATATAATCAACCGGGTTCAACTTTTTTCTAGTTAAACGCCTAGTCCTCTAGACGTTTACCCGTTTCTCGTGTCACTGATCAATTGGTATTTTTTCGTATAGGATTGTGCATTGAACTAGTCCTGTAAATACGCGTGACTATTCCTCCGGGAGTGGCCGGGACTCTGACACGAATTAGCGGCAACAGATCAATCAACATCGGTAACGTCAGTGACAGTGATAAATGCCGAAGCGTTTGACCGGAGCCGCGAGTATGACCGGGCCTTTATCACAAACTGTCTTTTAAAAAAAAAATCTAAATTGGAATTTATATTTCGTGGCCAATGATCGATGGTAGGGATCAGCCAATGCGATAGATACGGCGCAGAGGGATGAAGAGGGGTAGGGGGCGCTACAATACAATGTTTTTGCATTGGCAACACTAGACCCAAAAATTTTCATTACATATTTTATTAAACGATGAAATTAATCTTTGATTATACTGAACATATTTAACCCCTGTATTTAGGAATACAAAGCTTTTATTTCCCGACTTATAAGACGTGAGACATTTTTTCTAGATTTATTTAAAATTAGTTGATAGACTCTACTTTGTATAATACTTTGATTTTTATATAAATATAAAACATTGAGATATTTTTACAATAATCTAGACATTTTTTTGTATTATGGAAAAAATCTTAAAAAAGCATTTAGAAACGTGTGCGCATCTGAAAAAAATAAATCAAATCGACTATCGATGACTGTTGACTATTAACGATTAAATCGATTGATATTTTTTATACATATAGTCATCTAAAAGATCAATAATCATAAAAACTATTTATATCATGCAATTTGAAAAAAACGGCTGAAAGCATAATTTTAATAAGGTAGTTCATAAATATTTTCTGTATATATTTCTCCTGATTTTAAAATTCATAATAAATAATGCCGTAAACTACCCACAAATGCAAAAAAACTTTTCCAAGTATTCATCCAGATTTCGTTTATGGTATGATTTTGTGTCAGCTACTGTTTTTTTGTTGGATTTTTAAGAATTTTTGTGACATTCACCGATCTGCTTTAATAATGGATTTTAGTAAGTCATCTTCTAATTGTAATGGTCTTACGTATTGAGACATATTCCGTAAATTCTTATTGGCCCTATTTGAATCAACAAAATCAATATTGATATCTGCTTCTTGTCGACTCTTGTCTATAAACTTTATCAATAGTTTTTGTGGCTTTCTTTGGTTGCGTTGAATCCACAATCGTAGAAAAATAGTTCCCGTTAAATTTACATGTTTTTAAATTTATTTATATTGCAGGATAGATTTCTAGAAGAATAATGCATTTATTTATATATATTTGTGGTAAAAAGTGGAAAATCAAATGACAAATGTTAGCATCTATTTAGCGTTTATTTCTTAATTAAGAATTTGCCGTTAAAAAGTCTAATTAATACATAATTTTTTAAACGATATACAATATATTGATATAAAAACATTTTAAATTAAATAGAAATCTAAGAATACACCAATTAAAAATTATATTATGACTAAAATTTATTAAAGTTTATCATCGAGCATGTTTCTATTGATGAATGTTTTAATCTAGTACGTCGATCGTTAACAATTAAATTGTACGTACTAAAAAACCTTCTGAGTCAACACTATTTACAGGACACCAAATTGATTGAAGGGCAGCATTGCCTAATTCTTCGTGTTTCATCTTTGTTGCAAGTAAAAGTTGAAGAGTATCAACTTTTACCCCACTTTTAATATTACATGATAAATTCTCTTAGGTAATTTTAGGTTGTTAATGCTGTAAACAAAGCTAAGTTTAATACTACTATCGTTTCATCAATTTGGAAATTACATCTACTTCCAGCTACATGGCGGGTTGAATATCAGATGATTTAAAGTTTCATAAAACACATTCGTTTCATTTATATTTAAATGTGACTCGAGTTTTAATAAACTTTTACGGAAAACCGGCTTAAGAATATCTATTAATTCTAGTTCGGTGTGTTCGTCTGTTTCAAGAAGTAGCTTCTGGGTTTCCATGGGCAAAATGCCACCTATGTTATAACCGAGATTTTTTTTTACTGCCATAATTTCATCCTACAATAAACGGGAAGAGGGGTACGAAGATCCTACCCATAGACAATAGACAAGTGTTGACCATAGAGTCTGGGAGGATTCTCTTTAGTCATTCTTCAAGAAAATCGATATATAGAAAATTTCCCATCTATTCGCAATTTTATCGCATTTATCGCTTCTATGTCGCATTTATCGCAAAATGCGATAATCACGTATGTCTTCTAATTATTACCCAGAAAGAGGCATGGTTGGGTAGAAATATCTTTGAAGATGGGTTCTAAACTAAAATCTATCCATTCAATGCAACAAAATTACCGTACTCCTTGAAATTCTTTGTAACAAAGATGATGAAGATAGCTTTAATAAATCCAGAGGAAAATTACAATATTGGATGTGGTACAAGGATCAACCTTTGTACAAAACAATGTAGTCAATAACACGATAGTTTAGGAAAATTTTAGGAATATTAAAATATCTGAAATATGTGAATTAATGGTAAATTAACAACACTTGAAAATATCGATAATAAATACATTGAGTGATTAGAATATGATTAATATATTCCGGTTTTTCAGCGTGTAAGCGATGCAAATATTATTTGCATACTAAGACAAGAAGGATAAAGAATGGGAATGGCTAAATAAATAGAAAAGCATAAGCAAAAACATAATTTTCGTCGTTATGATTTTAATTATTAATATAAATCTGATAAAAAGTTATTTTAAATTGTATGAGTAAGAGTAAAATAATACGCTAAGATACTCGGAGCTTATTTAATAATGCATTTCCATTCAGATTATGTTTAAGACTTCCATCCAATCCCTTTCGACTGCAGTAAGATGCAGATGCTAAAGCCATTTTTAATGTCTCTCCCCAGAATCATAATAAGAAAGATGCATAATTTTGCGGAGAAAGCACGAAAAGAACAAAACCATCGCAAATTGCTTCGCGTTCCGACTGCAATTTGAAGTCACGTCCATGAATTGGCGCGAATTCTTACGACCAATTAACCCGAAACTTTCCAAAGTACTCCGAAGTCGCACAATGGACACGGTGAATCATTCACCTGAACCCTACGCCCGTTCCCACCCCCTCGCCACTAGCCCCCAGGGGTATGGCTGACTGTTCACAGTTACAAACTGTACCCAAGTTACATCAATCGAGATATTTCTGTAATTGTCCAATTAATCATGGACGCTAAGGCCCCTGCGCTCGGTCTGCGTTTGCGGTAATTCAAAACTCAGGTAATGTTGCATGATTTATTTAGTTTTCAGGAATGGTCCGAAACCGACAAAAGTGTCCCATTATACATTAATGTTAATTAAATATGATTCTGGAAATTATTTATTATATTTATATGTAAATATTAAATAATTTAAAATATAAACTCGCTATTTTATGCAAATTATTAGGTCAAGTCGTAAATATTTTATGATTTTAGGATCAAATAAACAAAAAAAATGTAGAAACTAATGAGGGAGATAATTATTATAAATTATACATACATCAATCGTAACTAAATTGGCTTTAATTCGACAATTTAGTATGTTTTGACCAAATATAATACTTGATTCCTAGAGTTTTTCTCATTTTTCTCTTGAAAAAAATCATCTAAATTGTTAATTATTTTTTTTTTGTAACAGAAAAGGACTTGTTTTTTAATTTTGTCGCTTAAGATAATTTATTTAACATCAATAACCTTTTTTGTCATTGGCTTTAAATGAAACTAAGTGCTATGGACTATAAAGATTCACATACGCATAAACTAAACTGACTATAATTCAACAATTATATTTTTTTTCTTTATTCAAAATAACTCAGATTACAATATATTGTAGTTTGCTTCAGAAAAAAAACCCCTTGAATTATACTCATTTTTGTCACCCGAGATATTTAATTTGGCATAAAAAACCTTTATTGTCATTTAGGTTAAATGCAGCTAGATCATTTGTGTACTATGAACCATGAAAGTTTTTTCAATAATTCCATGCTGTTCCTATTCATCAATTCCTAATGTCTTATATCTGAAAAACATGATTTTTTCGATAAAAAACCTTTCCTTTGTATGGATATTAGATAACATAAATTAAAAATATTCGCAATTTCTTTGTGGTCCAATCATATTGATGTTGAGTCAAATGATATGTTGAATATTATAATAATCTCAATTATTATATATGTATTCAATTATTATATTATTACAGTTAAAATGAATATTTTATATGGGATAGCATCTCGAATTAAATAAAGGAAACTGTAGAGCGAACGGGGAGAAAATTATCGTATTTCCAACTCCGGTTTAATTTTCCAGACAGACGGAATTCACTGATAGCAATTTCTGAATCACCCGGTATCTTCTTTTTAATATCGCTCGCGAAATATCCGCGGAGTGGAGGAGATGAAGATAAAAAAATGGGCTCGCAAAGACCTATCATCGTTTCACATTTTTTTTTCTAATTTTTTCGGGTGTTTATTTTTTAATATCCTGCAAAATATCGTTACGCCCTACAGTTTTAAGGGTTAGTGGATATTTTTTATATGATAATTTTATCAATATTCATATGTTAGAAATATTTTTTTTTCAGCGCCGAATAATAAATTTCGTGTTATAAAATGTTATAATTTTCAGCGCAAATATTTAAAAATATTCGTCTCGATCATTTGTGCACAATTAAATTTATTCAACGTTTATCTCCTATTTTTATAGGGGATAATATAATTTCGTAGCCTTTATTCATTCAAAATTTAAATAAAACATGCGTTTCATTTCCATCGCGGGGTTCCAGTTAAATTTAACCGCAGCTTTTTTTAGCGATTTCGTGCATTTTTTTTTCAAGGGTCAACATCATACTGGCTATTACAAAGAAAAGCTTTATCCCTTTTCCAGCGCTTTATTATGAATGTAGATTTTTATCGTTGCAGATAGGTAGCCAGTGAGACGCATTAAAAATTACAACAATACGACCCATATTTTATAGACCCATGATTAAATAGGTCGGTCGACCCATCCTTTATTTTTTCAATAGAACCATTATTCAAAAATATTTTTTATGAATTAATAAAAAAAAATGACTGAAAATTATTCAATATTAGTCTCGTATTACTAGTTATAGCTCGCGGTATAAATTTTTACGAGCTTTCAATGAAGTTTTTGACAACTAGTCACATTATTAAATCGATTATTATTTACATTAATTAAAAAAAACATTCTTGTTGAATTTAAAATATATTTTCTATAGTTTTCTATAATTCTTTGCAATGCTTCTGTCAGTTTTTAGAACGATTTCTTAAATAATACTTACTGATTACGAATTATTATACAGAAAAACCTCCATATAATAAACAAAATATTCGGTCAAATCTGAAAATTGTTGAAAACTTACATAGATTTTTTTTTAATTTAACTGACTTATATGTGATTATAATATAATTAAAAAAAAAAACATGCAATGGTTGGGGTTGTTCCCCTTAATTTCCCCCTAATATTTTTTTTTATATTATGTTTAAAATATTTTAAAGATAATCGTAAATCATCTGTTTGAGTTTGAATGAGATTCACGTTTTTTACTTATAATTTATTTTGTATATTATTAAAAAAATATATTTTTTTTAACTAAATTAGTTCGTTGTCATAGGTCTGTTAATTTCCAAAAGGTACTCAATTACAGAATTAAAGATTTCAACGAAACGAAGGAAACAATTGTCTTTCGACAATCAACGAAATTCTGTATTAAGAAATAAATTATTCTCAAGCTCATGATTACTTTCGCATAATTGAGCAAAACGGCGATCATCCAAAGCCTTAGCTCTAATTATGTTTATTGCTTTAATACACGCATGCAAAACAAGATGAAGATTTTCTTGCAAATTTTTTGCGATGCAAAATCCAGTGCACTGTCAAAATATCGAAATCTCTTTTGTTTTAGAAACCCTTAAAACTCTCGATTCTTTCTCACTGTCGTTGGTACAAGAATATAATATTTTCATTACGATAATATTTGATTATAATTACATTCCTTAAAAAATGATCATCGACCCCCAATAGACCCCTGGAACACTCCATATTTTTCGAGTCTTTTAAAATTAACTTTCACTCTTGACCATGGACAACTGAATGTCTGATAACATTTTTTTATTGTATTACGCTAATCGGACTCCACTAGTGAGTTTAAAGTGTTCGATTTTAAGAGGTCTCCATGATTGTGATTTGACCCTTCACCCACTTTCATCACTTTTCAAACCATCTATAGCAGTGGTCGATGAAGTAGTAACCCCCGAGAAAATTTCGTTGGTCCACAAAGAAATGTGGACATTATTTGTATTTTTAATCCCAAAAAAATAAGTGACAAGTATCAATAAAATATTATTTCAACTGCTTAAAATTTGGATTCATTGATTATCTCGATAGTGAGCAGAATCCACGGCCTCTGTGTTGTATGTTTTAAAAGCTTATTTAACAATGCATTGAAACCTTCAACATTTTTTTTTCAAGACACTTGGCATTAGCAAAAAAACCGCTAGAATAATTTAAAAGAATGTTTCATCTTTGTTGCAAGTAAAAGTTGAAGAATATCAACTTTTACCCCACTTTTAATATTACACGATAAATTCTCTTAGGTAATTTTTTTAGGTTTTCATGTTGTAAACAAAGCTAAGTTTCTTATTACCAATATCGTTTCATCAATTTGGAAATTACATCTTCTTCCAGCTACATGCGGGTTAAACAGATGATTTAAAGTTTCATAAAACACATTCGTTTCATTTATATTTAAATGTGACTCGAGTTTTAATAAACTTTTACGGAAAACGGGCTTAAGAATATCTACTACTTCTAGTTCGATGTGTTCGTCTGTTTCAAGAAGTAGCTTCTGGGTTTCCATAGGCAAAATGCCACCTATGTTATAACCGAGAGAATTTTTTACTCCCATAATTTCATCCTACAATAAACGGGAAGAGGGGTACGAAGATCCTACCCATAGACAATAGACAAGTGTTGACCATAGAGTCTGGGAGGATTCTCTTTAGTCATTCTTCAAGAAAATCGATATATAGAAAATTTCCCATCTATTCGCAATTTTATCGCATTTATCGCTTCTATGTCGCATTTATCGCAAAATGCGATAACCACGTATATATCTAATTATTACCCAGAAAGAGGCCATGGTTGGGTAGAAATATCTTTGAAGATGGGTTCTAAACTAAAATCTATCCATTTAATGCAACAAAATTACCGTACTCCTTGAAATTCTTTATAACGAAGATGATAAAACATGTGCAGTTGATATGCAAAAACATGTTAGTGTTTTAAGAAAATTTACCATGGAAGATTAATCATTACTAAAGGCTTCCTATCTGATATAAAGTCTGCCTGAAAATCACTCCTTTTTTTATTTTGTGAGGGTTGAGTGTGAAAGAGATTTATATGAAGAGCTACTTTGTTCGCCTAATTTGCCGGGTAGAACAATCAGCTCTGAGACTTTTGAAGCACTTAATAGTTATTTTCTGAAACACGAAATTGAATAGAAAAAAAATATATACACACATAGTCCCGCAAATATGACTGTACATCTTTCAGGAATTCTTCAACCAAGAGCAAACTTGGTTGGCTGATCCACAAATGTTTTAAAATTTTCATGAATACGCGAAAGAGAATGATGTTAACTAGCACTTGGTATCCCTAGATCTAGAGCATTTGGAAACCCAGAATCTTTAGCTAGCTATTATCTAAAGAATGAAGATCCCAGACATGGTAATACTTGGATAACAGATCCGTTTGCAACGAACATTCAAGATAGTTATTTAAGCATACATCTTAAAGAAAGCCTCATCGACCTATCGTCCGTCGACGAAGGCGGAAGGAACATCCATCACATTAGTAATGTATAATGCTAAGAGTTTAATATATTTAAACCAACTTTTAATCGTTTTTACAATATTTGTTTATTAGTAAACAAATATTGATTATTAGTAAACAAAATAGATTTATTGTATTAACCAGGTGCATTTTATGTATACTTTTATTATTTTTTTTCTAAATATTTTTAACACTAAAAAATCCTATCGGTATTTAAAATTATAAATTCATAAAGTTTGTTTACTGACGAGGATTCAAAATGTCTTCATAAATTTCGCGATACTTCAATGGCCATATATTGTGCTGTTTATTTTCTTAAAAAACGCATTCGAAATACCCACCTTTATATAATGGGCTTTCGGATGTAACAGACACCCCATCGCACACATTAGTGTGTTATTTCGGGGTTTTACCCATTTAAATGAATATATTTGCTTTCAAAATTAAAAATAATATTACAAGAAATATAATTGACATGTTTTTCTTTAATTATTAAATATGGAATACATTAAAGTTTCGTTAAAGCCAAATTATATTTGAGGATTCATGTCTATCGCTTATTTTAACATCATCAATTTATAAAAAAAAATCCGGTGAGAATAGCACGATCATTTATATTGGAGACGTGTATGAAAAATGACGGTTCAACGTTCACGAAATCGGCTCGTATCCCCCGAACGCGTGTGTGTTGCCATTGTTTCAAGCGGTAAATTGTATTCTTCCCGCTGGGGGTTTGCGAACGCGCAATAAAAAGGGAATAGGGTGGCAAATGACAAAAGCGCGACCCGAACGCGCGATAATTCGACGCCGGACGCCATTTAATCACGGCACGATTCAGAAATTACGGAAATATTGCAAACAGTTCCGAATTTGGCCAAGCCACTGGAACAAGGGGAGGAGACGGGGGCGACGGGGTTATCCCGCGGAAACCGCATTAATCACGAGCGGGCGCCAATATTAATATTCCGGCCCTGGATGTGTGCGCACGCCGCATTCTACAAACGAGCCATCAATATGCATATTATGCTCACATGCAAATTTTAATTGCGATTATCACTATTACAATTTTCTCAACGATATAAATCACGCTATTTCAATTAAACATGTCATTATGTGACAGCGGCAATAAAATGCAATAAAACATTTTTTTGTGCTGGCTAGGTTTTCGCGTTGGCAACACTGAATGTTTTAATCATTTGACCGATCACTTTGTCATATGAACACAATACAAATCACCATATTTATTACTCGCAATTATTATACAATCAAATTTAATTCGTGAATTCAATGATGCAGGATAATTTTTGATATATATATTATTTTAATTTTTCTTTTTATACAATGATGTAATATTATTTTATATGCCAGTTTATTTTTTCTCTCTAACAAGTGGAAACGATCCTTTAAAAAAACGCAATGATAATAAAAGCAATGAGTTTTCATGAGGCTAAGGTGAAAATATTTTTTTAATATCAAAAAGGTTGAACATTATTTTATGAAAATGAGTCTAATATACAAAAAAAAACATGAAATCGAGTCAAATTATCGGTTTAAGCTATACAAGGGTGATCAACGCATTTAAAAAACTATTTTTTAATAAAAGAGAGGTCATAAAAGCTATAATATAGCAACAGTAAGAAAGTCCTTTTTTTATGAAAATGAAAGACGATTAATGATTACGATAGTGAATAAATAATATTTTATTGAATGATATATTGTCCATTTTGATCCAATACCTTTTGCCATCTTTCGGGCAGTAGCATGTTTCCACGCTCATAATATTTTGTTCTTTTCAGGCAAAAAACTGATCCAGGTGATTTAACCTCCACATTTGAATTAAAGGTTTTACCGTCTAAAAAAAATTGTAGAGACTGGATCAAATAATAATCAGAAAGTGTCAGATCTCGATAATATGGTGGGTGTGGCAGTTTATTCCATCCAAGCTGAAGAGCTTTTGGCGAGTTAACAAACTTGTATGAGGTTTCGAATTATCTTAGTGTAACACTACACCTTTTCTATTGATCAATTCTGAAATTTTCTGTTAAAGTGAATCATTCAATTTGTCTAGATGATGATAGTACACTTCAGAATTGATCGTTGTGATGTCCGGTAGAGGCTCAAAAGAAACGATTCCTTTGAAATCCCATCAAACAGATAGCATCACCTTTTTTTGATGAATATCGGCTTTCGAAGTGCTTTGAGCCGTTTCATCCTTTTTACTCCATGATCTCTTGCGTTTAATATTGTTGTAGAAAAACAATTTCTCGTCCCCAGTGATGATGCGCTTCAAAAATGGATCATTTTCTTGACGTTTGAGAAGCAAATGACAGACGTCAACTCTACGGCACAAATTTCTTTCTGTAAGAACATGAAGAACCCATATGTCGAGCTTTGTGATTAAACCTAGGTGTTTCAAATGATCATAAACTGTCGAATTCGATCAATTTAATCTCTCAGCGATCTCATGCGTTGTTATTCGCCGGTTTGCATCAATTAATGCCTTTATTGTGTCTTCATCAGCTTCAACTGGCCTTCCAGAACGTGATGCAATGATAACTTTATAACCAAGTTAAAAATAAAATCGGTCAGTTCTTTCAGATTCTCGCGTTATCCAAACTATGCAAAATAAGATCCAGGTGTATATGTAAATGTCTTCGTACCCAAATATAAAATATGGAATATACAAGTATATATCGTACATATGTTTATATGAGCATATGTACATATAAAGCGATATTTTTAGTATATGGCTTGTAAATATTTGCACATAACTAAAGTATCTTTTTATTTCCATTTTTATGAGATGAAAAACAAATATAAATTGATACAGCGACATTTTTTTCTTACTTCGAAACGCTCTGTTTTTTTTCTTTTTAATTGCTGTAGAGCTGAATTCGCCACACCTTTATATGTTTAATGACTACATTTAAATGTATATTTTTATTTAAGTGTAAGTAGTGATTTTAAATGTTTATTATATCTTTTGTAAAAATTGTACATACAATTAATATTGATTCGTATTATAGAAACATAAAAAAAAATTATAACATATGCATGAAAATATTATTAAATAAATGTTGTATTATTTATTTAATAATATTTTTACCCAGTCAACACATTCTCGCAAATTTAACCTTTGAATTACAATTCTTAAATAATTATTTTCTCTCATAACAGTGATTTTGTCTTTCAAAATATGAATGTTATCAGTAACAATATACACTCTCTATCTATTTTTGCGCCGTTTTCATATAACACGGTTTAAAAATAATCAAAATGAATAAATAATACATGTTTATACAAAAAATTATTGTTAATTTATTCGCTTTTTTATATGTTTTATAGAGACATAAATTAATAAAATAGTAACAATAGTATTGCATAAAGAATCTTTTACAGCAGCATATATAAGAAAAAGTTGTATTTGTCATTAAAAACCGAAAATCAAAATATAACTACAGCTTCAAAATCAAAGATGTTTCAAAAGAATATATTTTTCTTCAATAAATTTATTATACAGTAAGTCCTCGACTCTGAGACGATTAATTGATTCTGAGGGTATCCAGAAAAAAATAAAATCATGCATTTTGTGTACATATCGCACAAAAGAAATATTTGTAGTACCGTTCAAGTGTTATTTTTCTCGTAGCCCTTTTCTTTTCCTCGTAAATGATAGTATAGTAAGCAATATCCTTCGCAAATCGTTCAGGATAACGGTCTTGCTCCTCGAGGTCAACTAAACCATTTCGAATCATATTTAAATAAGCATCCATCGTCGTAGTTTAAAATTGCTTTGGTTGTTTATTTAATTCCTAATGTTATCGGCCCGAATTCCATCAATACGTCGTTGCTTATAATATTCTAATAGCTTTATTAATTTATTCATATTTAAGATTTTCCGTTCTCTTTAAAAATACTCTTTAAATGTTCGTAACACACCTTGATCCGTTGGTTCAATGATTATTGTATTCTGTTGTATTCTGAGGAAGGAATATTATGTTTTTATATTTTCATTATAGTCACAAGGCAGATGACTTGGTGCATTTTCAATTAATACTGAAATCATAATTACTTTCAATACAATATTTTTTTACTTATGATGACGAAACATGTTTTATCAGGTTTTTTTTCTCTATATCTTTGAATGTATATATTAAAAAAATAAATTCGCTTTTTTTTGGATAGAATGTGTCATATTTTTAATCGATTTTAAATAGTTGAATCTATCTATCATTTTTATATATGCTTTTTTTTTGCACGTTAGAGCGTATTCCCGTGCAAAAAGAGAATCATGTGTTTATTTGAATACATGATTTTCTTGAATAATGAAAATTTTTAAACACAGAAATAAATATATCTCATCGCATAATAATTCGCTATATACAAATCTATTGAATTATTAGAGTTAGGGTTTTTATTATTTAATTAATGATCTTTAAAAATTTTCCCGACATTTTTTATATTACGTAAACTTCCACCATTCTGGCAAACAGTTTTTCGCTTGATTTATTAAAGCATTTTTTTCTATTTTTCACGTTAATGTAAATCGATCGCTAGAATAATTTCATAAGTTCTCGCCCTCCATTAAAAATTAAAATTTCATCGGCGACATTTTTGTTTTAAAACCCCTCGCCCCGGTCATTTTAAAAGCTTCGCGTCATTAATACACCCCTGTCGAAAGGGGTCCGTTAATGGACCCAAAGCCATAGAGTTTGGAAAATTGAAACCAGTTAATCATAGCGCTGAAGTTAATTGAAACGTTATTATGCAATTATAGCCAATGCATACTTACTAACACCAACACAATGCATATTAATTTATAAACGTGTATAAATTTAAACGAATCACTCTGTAAATGCTATTAATAAATAATTAATAACTTGAAATTTAGCATTATATATATATATAAATATGCAATTATTTTTCTATGAATTCTTAGATATACTAATTGTAATCATTGTATAATACTGAGTATAAAAATAATGTCAAAAGTTATTACCGCGATACACACAGCGGGGATAAATTATGGTTTCTATTCCACTCTGGATAATGAAAGGGGTGGAATCAATATTTAAATATAATTTACCAGTGCTCGTCTCCGAGAGGATGATTTATTGGACCGAAAATGAATTATAATCGTTGTCAAATTTTGGCAGAATTTTCCGAATTGAATTTCAGAAATTGGAAATGTGAGGCGTGTACATGTGTGTGGTGTAGGGTGAGATGGGTAATGGTGTGTGTGTACATATGTATAGGCAAGTGATTCTGAAAGTTTAGTTTTGCAATTGTATTGTTGGAACGAGGTTAAAAGCATTTCCCAGTGGATTACATGACTAAGTTTGTTTTAGAACGTGACTAAATTGTATTATTTTAAGCACTAATGCTGCCGGGAGAGAGTTTTTACTAGTACTGTTGAGATAGTTTTAAAATTTAGTTATAAAAAAATAGACTAATAATAAGTTATAATAACTTAAACCAGATCCTAAACTTTTACAATTTTTTTTATTAATAAATAGCATAAGTATGATTTTATATAATAAAACTCTACTTATTATATCGATTGTTTTAATTAATATTTATTAAAAATAAATATTTATGTAAAAAAAGAACAGACAATATTTAAAAATTTACCCAAATATTCATTTTAATTATATTTGTCTGTATTTATCTTATAAATAAAATAAATTACCATTTCTCCACTTGTTAATTTACGCCTTAATTTTTCTACCCCAAATTCTGTACAGTTCTTTAATTTAACATTTCTAAATATATTTATATCAAAAATAAAATTACTCATCTTACAAATTGAAAAAAGATCCATGGTCCATTCGCATTACTGATAAGCAATCTAAAATAAATTCCATTTTTTCTTCATCTTGCTTCTAAATTTCAATAAAACACACTCATTTTTACCATAATTTGATACCACCTCACAGAATCCATTTCATAAGTCACAGTAAAAATAGACATCGTTAAAAAAGTTCTTAATGTGTAGAATGAGAATTATTAATATATTAATTATTCTTTATTAATTTTATTGAGTCATCATTGCAAACATCGCTCATTATTTATGGTTTGAATTGCAAAAACTCAAAATAGACCTTTTATATCCCAACAAACATGAAGCATAATTTATTTTATATTAAGTATCGGCTTCGAGGGTGGTTAATTAGTTATCCAAGTCTTTACAAAAGTATTTATATATATTTTATTATATATCATTATTCGAAAGATGTTTTAAATTTATTAATACCGCTATCGATTTATTTATGTCCAGCTTCAGCTCTGCTATTTTGAAAGACATACGATTTGATAACAGCCTTCAACGCATTATCATCTGTGTTTTAAGAGGAATCAAACCATTCTACAACAGCTGTTCGAAATTTTTGACTATCTATAATAACTATCTATCAAACATCTATAGTACTTTTACGGAAAATATGGCTTTTGTTGGTGCTATTTTATTGCCTCCATTATTAAACTCATTTAATAGACAATGCCTTTTCTTCATATAAGTATTATCGAGCGTTTTTTGGACAGGACAATAACAGGCGATGAACAATGGATCACCTATGAAAATATTGTCCGCAAAAGACACTGGATTACGTAGCCAACTAATGTTGTTCTTGGCGTGCTCCGAAATAGAGGAGGAAACTCCAACAACGACGAGCATGCGAAGAATGGCAAAGTAAAAGCCATACGAAATCATCATCATCAATGGTTGGATAAGACCCTAAAGCCAATATTCATGGCTAGAAAACTTTAATGTGTGTATGGTGGGATCGTCGTGGAATAACCCACCATGAGTTGATGTAGAGCAACGAAACGATTACTGCCGATACATCCGTTCAGCAGCTACAAAGAGTTCATAAAAAAACTAGTGGAAAATCGTCCTTCACTGGTCTGGTCACAAAAGTGACTCAAGAAAAATTTCTGGAGCTCAACTGGTCTGCTCTGCCAGATCTACTCTACTTACTATATCTTGCTCTTATAGACTACCACCTTTTTTGTTACTTACATTTTTTTTAATGGAAAAACTTTGATCTTTACACTTGATACCTTCTCTTCATTTTTAATTTCATAAAATCTTTCCAGCATTTTCAGGAAAGAATTCCGCCGAGTTTTTCAATCTCGATGAAAAGTAAGCTCTTTTTGAAATTCGTCTTAAAGAAAAACAAAACACCCTATTTCGCATGCATATATACAATAAACTTTTGTGATAATATGCCTGTATCTGTCCCTAATTCGTAATAAAATCATTTTCGGTAAACCGATAAACCGGTAAACCGGTAATGCAAGCCCTAGTTGAAACCCAATAAATTGTATGAAGAGGAAATCGATAAATTGCCTATAAGATAGGAGAAGGTTATATTTAACATTGGTGAATACATAATAGAATAATATAATTTTTTTAGAGCAAGTATGATAAAAAAAATCAAAAATTATTTATGACTCAACTTAATATAATCATATAAACGAGATTTAAAATAAAGATCGTATGAAAAGGAATCCTGCCTAATATAGTTATAGTAAATAAATATTAATCCTAGCCTTAAAAGAATAATAATTACACTCCGGGCCACACGAAGCGCACTTCTCATACTTTTTTTTATGAAAACATTTTTTTATGATGATGTTACACCACTCTTCCATAAATACGTTTACAATTCTTTTGTTGTCAGTGTGAATGGATTACACGGGGACATAAATTACAACTTCTCCAGAAAAACTTTTTTTCCTTTTCGGTTACTTAACGGACATTTCCAACAGTATTAGAACAATGAATATAACAACAAAAACACATATTTCATATAGCTTCCTTTATTTTTAATCACATTTGAAATCATTTTAAATTACTTTAAATTCAGTAATGCTAAGTCACTGATCCAATTAAGCTGAATTTTAATATATCTTAAAACATGTCCATCTCCTAATTTTAAACATTAAAATATTAGATTTCCTTGGCCCATTGAAGACAAGGTTTTTTTTGTTTTTGACGAAAATATTAGTTAAAACTCTAAATTTATTTGTTTCGCATAGTTCTAATAATCTTTTTTTTTCTTTCCAGTTTGCAATATAATCTCTATATTAAAATCATTAGCAGTTTTTAAATGATTTTCCAAATTAAATCGTCAATGTGACGATTATCTTGATCATTAAGAATTGTTGTCCTTTAATTTTTCTCTGAAGATATCTGCAATATCTTTCATGTTGTTGTTCGGTCTCTTTCTCACTTTAGAAATATTTCTATTGCTACAGAGTCAAGTTTTTCAATTTCTCAAACCAAAATAATTTTTGTACTTATCATGATTACTTTAAAAAAATAAATCACCAGTTGAAATTCAGAACGAAACTGACTCAAAAACTGTTATATGCTATTAGGGAAGATTTTACGTAAAATAATGGCTCTATATTTTTATAGAAAAAATGGAAAGATACCTGAATCGAAATTAGAAAAACCCTCCAAATATAAATGCGCGTATTTATCGCTTGAACAAATATTTAAAAACAATTGTTTAATCATTTGCGATTATTTCCAATGCATTTAAGTAACGCTCATTCGCTTTAATAAGACGCTGTCGACGATTAGTCGACCCCGGTCGACGCATTAGCTAATATCATCGTTTATAACAACTTCCAAAACTCAATCGTGAACCGAATTTTAATTTTATTTTATATTAATTTATCGATCGCTTCACTTAACTTTTCACTCATTTTCATTTGACATTATTTAAAGTACAGCAAATTCAATTTTCATTGTACATATGTATTGTTATCAATTCTGTTGTATAATGTAATACACCGATTCGTATGAAATCATCGAATACACATGATTTAATTACTTCCAGTATATTTATTCGGCAAAACAATACGCAGAACAAAGCTGCCAGTATTGGTGTTTTTCCGGTTGCACTACAGAAATTTTTCTTGCGGAAATATTTGATGTTTGCCAAGAGAGGATTAACTTACTTGAACGAACTTATTGTTCCTGTAGAACTTTCCAACAGTATATTGCGTCCACGTGTCACTGATTGTGTTTATTTTTCTTTTCGACACAGAACAGGGATATATTGCTAGAGAAGCTTCAGGCGATTGATGGCATTTCATGAGAAAACTCTAAAGGAAAGCTTTTTCAAATATAGAGTGGTAGCTCTTTGATTAAAAACCACTATTGTGAGTTATGTAAATGGATAGAGCATTTTTAGAATTGCGAGAAATATTTCGAGATTGATGATGGAGTTTTCTAAAGAGGTTTCCTGTTCCTCGTGTAAAAGTTTCATTCAAATCCGACACCGGTTGGGTGGGATACGGAAATTGTACGTCATAAATTGAAACGAAGGTGCAAATGCATAGAAATGATACATTACATACAAATATTTCGTAAACTATGTAATATTACTACAGGTATGTTTGCATGGAACCTAAATCTACATACATGTAAATTCATTTAATGAGAAATGTTTTATATACAATTTTAAGAAACATTAAATCCTTAGCAAAAAATCATATTACAATAATTAAAATCAAATTATTTTAAACACTTTAAAGGTTTTATTCATTGTTTATTTATGGCATTGAAAGTTAAGGCATAAAAATGTATAACAACATTTTTTTTAAACATATGTATACGTACACGAATTTTCATTTTGTATTTGTAAAAAAAATCAATTTTAAGGTTTTTATTTTATTAGATTATAAAAATGATATTAGACAAATTGCGATTATTGTTGGTATAACATTGCTGAAGACATTTATTCACCATTATATGCGGCTTATCTTGAATTCCTATTTCATCCTTACCTTCAAATCCCCAAGAAATCAAGAGCGATGTTTGAAAATCTCATCCTTTAGGTTTTCCCAAAGGAAAATGTGAGATGGGCTTATTAAATCAAGTGACTATACCCGGCTTCAAGGGTCTCTGTTAAAGTATTTCCTCACTTAGGGCTCTGTAATTGAGATTATATCTTAATTCCTAAGCCGGGTTCATTTTGTAGGGTGTGGTTTTAAATCGACATGCAGAATCCTTCTCAAACTTTGATGCTATCTTATCTTCCATACGATGACATAATTATAAACAGTTGACGATTACTGAAAATATTATATTAAAATATCTGTCACATTTATAATATGGATTCTCTAGAGAAAAATTAGAGATCCATTAAAAAATGACAAAATTTATTCTTTTGAAATAAATTCTTCTACACTTGTCTACCTCTGCTATAGCAGTGTTAATGCAGTGTTTTTTAACCTTTTAACTTCCACAATATACCTAAATTATTTATTTATTTGACGATGATTGATATCATGACAGAATTATTCCAAAACGCCAATCTTCCATAAGAAAGTTCGTTTTTTTTTATAATGGGGCAATAAGTCTCTCAAACTTACGCCCCCCCCCTCTCCCTGATGTTGTACAGAATTTTAGAATATTCATAAATTTCGCCGAAAGATCATAGATAATCTTTCCTTAATCGGGATACTTTGTCTATTTTATTTTATTTTAATATTGACCCTAGATTAATTTATTATTTATTTAAGATAAATATATGGCAACAAAAAGGTATAAATGATTCCTCTGTTTTTCAAAAACATATCCGGAAAGTTGGTTAAAGTAAGAAGTCGCTTGGCGCATAGTGTGACGGAGACGGAATTTGTTAGAAAGTGACGGCAACACAACAAACACTCGTTGTTGCTAAGAACAATTGATAAAATGGTATTTCTATCCACACTTTTTTATAACACAAAGGGATTTATAGCTTTTTTTTAGCATTTTTATTCGCCTCAATATTAATTTGATTTAATTATTGTTTTGCGGCATACTTAGAAGCCTTTAATGGCATGCGACACTAAAATATTTAATACCATTAGGTCTTATCGTGTATTAACATTGTAAAAAAAATGGGAACATTTTTAATACTATCCAGTTATAAACCAAATATTTGGCATATTAAAGAATAAAAGTTTCCATATAATATATATATATATATATCATGAAAAATATCAGAGGAGAAATGTAAAGAATACTTTGTCGTTGAATCTATTTTCAGTGGATAGTCTACAAAGAATATAACCATCTTGGTTGCCATCCTCGATCCGCAAAGGAACGGATTTATATAGAAATTATTATGAAGAAGAAATTTAGAGTATTTTTTTTATTTAATCAGCACACTGATTGGTTATAAAATAGAGTAATTTATCATCCTTGCTCGTGCATAAAAACGGATTATATTATATTCACATGTGCGATGATCCAATGATTTATTGCGGCCATAAAAGTAGCTTAAATAACGGCCGGGAGTCGCTGGCTAGAAAGGTCATGTCACTAATTCGCCGCGCGGCTCTCTTTTAAAAATCGCACCATAAATAATGCCGTTACGGCCAAAACCATAGACAATAAAGCGCGCTAAGTCTACGGCGCTTACGGCGATAAAGGGGATTTTTTTTTATTCCCCAGATAAAATAGCACATATTTTCGTGCGATGTGTTACATCGCAGTAAAGTTGGCAAACAAATGTAGCGCAATTTCGCACCGGGGGTTATTTCTCTCGTGCAATTTTCCACGTAGCGACCGAGCAAATAGTTTCGCGCCGAGACGGTTGACAGGTGCCGCATTTTATTAAATCATATTTCGTGTACTTATTGTATTGGGTGTTAATTAAATTTCGGAGGATGCGACACTCGGCGAATATAATCTGAAAGTTTCAAACACGCAACATCTAACCCTTACATTCAATCTCTCACACCCCCCGACCCATTTCCGAGAACCCCGCCGCCACTTGCCTTTTCTATGGTGAATAATTAAGATGACAGAGATGAATCTCGCGATGCGTATGTACGATTAGGACAAAACTCAATGTGCGACTGGTAATATAATTTTAAATGTGGCTCTCTCGTCAAATTTTCCAACAAACTCGCAAGACACAATTAAGATTTCTATCTAAAAGTTATTTTGCGCTGTAAAACCGATGCTTTTGATAAGAAGATTGTATTATTTCATTTTATTTCACGCTCACATTGCTGAATTTTTTTAAGAAGAACGGAAGATACATATACTGAACTACCTGACATGAAACTCGATACCATTATTAATTATAATAATAATAGCAGCCCTCGTCTTCTCAAGGATTAGGATTTAAACACAATTTGATTTCTTGTAAAGTAGGGTCGTTAATTCCACTATCGTCCCGTTTACAATTAACCGAATTCTGACTACATCTATTTTCTCTTAGCTACGGTAATCTAAGATAAGATCTACATATTGACATTTTTTTTTTTTAATTAACTCATATAACATCTACAGTCAATAGACATGAGTATTGGCCTCCATTAGTATATTACTGATAGGAAAATATTTTTTGACACAAGAATAAATATCACTGTATTTTCTGGGCCGCATTAGTAATTGTATTTTATTTTAAAATGACTGCAGGCCACAAATAAAAATATTTTTTTAGATAAACATTGTTTATTATCACGACAAAAAAAATACATATTTTCTAATTTTAATAAGACGAATGAAACAGTTTTACATCTTTCAGCATTTAAATTTAATTTATTAAACCTCTTATTTTTTCTAAATAAATATATGTGTACTATACTACGTTTTATTTCACCCCAGCTCTGATGAGGCAAATTTGGCACTCCAAGTGTTTGATTTTTCTCGAATAACTCTTGTAATATAAATCCTAAATGCCACAAACTTTTTATATTTATCTAAAAAAGTCTTAAAAATAAATATTATAAATAATCATTGACTTTTACAGTCCACAATTGCGAAAAAAAATAAAAACAACAATATTTGCGTCTGTAGCCACGAGCGCGGTTTTGTCCTCGCTCGCATCTTGTACGATGTCCTAAGTGCGAGTGGAAGATATACTAACTAGTAACGCGTGCCGCGATTTTAATAACGGCAATTTTGATAGTTTATGCGTCATATTGATTAGTACAATAGAATGAATAACTATTTTTATTCTTAGCATAATCTATTTTTTTTTAAATATCAGAAGATACCTTGACTTGAAATGCTTGCAAATGCTTGAATTCTTGCTTTTCTATTAAAAATAGACCCCTTCGGACGACGCGCTTGGTTTCGAGCCGTGCTGACAGATCGGTTAAAGAGAAGCCATAGGCAGAAAACAATAAAAGTATGATTATAGGTTTACAAGCCGCTAAAAACTCGTAGTTTGTTATTTTGTTAATTCGCAAATAATTGTGATATATTAATTTTATCTTAATACAATACCGACAACATTTTAATGAACATGTTATCTGAGTACTAAGGATACAGTGACCATATTTTTGGAAGCGAAATTAGGGACAAAAGTGGTAACATCCGAGAATCATAAATTTATGTGTAGATTCGCTTTTCTTTCATAAAAGCTAAGCTTAATTTTAATTTCTTGGATCGTTATATTCCAAAATCAAAGCAGATGTTATAGAACTCAAATACATCTTCGTTGAATTAATTTTAGCTTGAGATCTTCTATAATCAACGACATATATTTATAATTAATATTTTTATGAAATATTGAGGACTTAGAATGGATAAAAAATAGCAAGAATTCAGGCACTAAAATACAGGACTATCCCTAGAAATAAAGTACGGATTAACAACGTCATATGTGATAAGAAATTTTTAGTAAATTTTAGAATTGGAAGGAGAAAAAAATATTGATTCGAAGATTAGTTTAAAATATCTTTATTATGAGACAATTTTTCAAATTCTCATTATCTTTTGTTTTTGGTAAACTTCAATTATCTTGTCTGATTAGATTTAATTACTTATACATTCGTTATAAACAATTAAAATAAGACAAAATCTGATCATTAATAAAATATGAACCGTGATCGACAACGTTAACGGCAAACGCGTGCGAAGTGATTCGGGTCCCGCCGATAAAGGATTTATAGCTCAGCCCGTTGAATTATTCAACAGGCCCACCATTCACCAAGAAAATATATCCGACAGGAGCTAGTGTGGAATGGCCCGAATATACCGCAGGATCATACGCCGTTCCGGTAAAATGCCGCCGCCATTTTGTAAATATGCAAATCTGCGAGCATAATTCGATAGAAAAATTGATTCCATGTGGTGTACTAACAACGAAACCTTGTTCTTTTACAGTATATGCGTGACGGTGGTGGTGCTGAACGTGCACTTCCGGTCCCCGCAGACCCACCGGATGGCCCCGTGGGTGAAGAGGGTTTTCATCCACATCCTTCCGAGACTGCTCTTCATGAAACGACCTCAATACAAGTTTGATACATCGAGGTAAGCATAAAATTTACGAGACACCAAGCTCTAAATTAATGTAAAAATATATATATATAATTAATTTAAGACACGTTGGAATTTTGAGTTTTGATGAAAATTTCAGCTGAATTTATTTCGTTGAGAAATATTTAATCAAAATGTTGATATAGCTTAATTCTTGTCATGTGTACCCTGTCAACTTGCAACGTAATAAAATATTTTTGCACGTGTGTTCTTATCGTGACCCGGCATAAATTAAAGCAACACGCACCTGAATATTTTATGACTCGATCGATGTGCTAAACTAATTTTCCATACCAAAATAATTTAATTTATTATTTTATTTGCGAATTTATTTAAAAAATATAGATTTTGCATTAATAATTCTAAATATATGCGCTATGGTGTGAACGGTTCTCAAATGGCATGCTGCTCATTAGCGAAATGTGCACAAATCACAAATTTCCATCACAGTTTGTGGCTTTCGACTTCCGGCCATTAAACATCTCTACGCCACGAATTCTCAAAGTGTCGTCGCATTTAATTTAAAAATCGGAAAATTTTATAATTACACGTAATTAAAAATCAATTACAATTCTTATAGAAATTAAATTCGAAAAAAATAAATGTTCAAATCATTGGAATTAAATAGAATCGGTCCTGAAAGAAGTTTGATCTTTGGCACTAATGCTATCACTGAAATTTAAAAAAAATGTTAACATTATGCAGGTTTCAATATCAGTATTAAATATTTAAATCATGAAAATTAAATTTAACGGATGCTTAATAATATGTTAAGGACGTGTATAAAATCCCTAATTGATTCAGATCCTTCGTTACCCATTAAGTTTCTTATTACCGATATCGTTTCATCAATTTGGAAATTACATCTACTTCCAGCTACATGCGGGTTGAACAGATGATTTAAAGTTTCATAAAACACATTCGTCATGTATATTTAAATGTGACTCTCGAGGATTTTACTAAACTTCTTAAGGAAACCGACTTAAGAATATCTATTAATTCTAGTTTGGTGTGTCTGTCTGTTTCAAGAAGTAGCTGCTGGTTTCTTTAGGCAAAATGCCAATTCCATGTTATAACCGAGAGATCGATATGGAAAAATTTCCGCATCTATTCACAATTTTCAAAATTTCCCAATTATATCGCATTTATCGCTTTTATCGCTTCTATGTCGCATTTATCGCAAAATGCGTCCTCATTTTAAATAAGTCAAAAACAATAAGTCCTCATTTTCATACCTGCTACAAAAACTCCGTTTTGTCAGTCAGCAGTTGGTCGTTGTCTTTTCGACAGTCGACAGGGTGATTCGCTCACGCTGTCATGTCAATCAAATCTCCGTGATTTCTCTCGTACCAGAGATACATCTCTGGGATCTTTATCATCATCTCGTACCGGAGATACGTCTCTGGGATCCTTATCATCATCTCTAACCGGAGATTCGTCTCTGGGATCTTTTCATCACACCTATTATCGAACTGACGACACCTGCAAATTCTTCAATAAACATCAAATATCAAAACAAAGCGTGTTTTCACTTGATCTCGATCTTCGAAGCGATCGTCAATTACCGTTTTGGCGCCAGCTGTCGTGTACTTTTTTGATATGCGAGCTCGGGTGCCTTAACATAATTGGTGGCAGCGGTGGGAAACCTTTTTGGTACTATTGTCGCACCCTTAACATAATTGGTGGCAGCGGTGGGATACCGTTGGTTTCGAGCTGCCGTGACGGATCGATTAACCGCACTGTTCATATTCTCCATATTTCGATTCTTAAGAATATTATCTTTTCAGATCCATTTATTCTTAAGAAAAAACTTTTAAAATAAAGAAAAAGCTCAAAAAATGTTTTTTTATTTGTTAAACAAACAAAAAAATATCAAATTAATTAATATATGTAATTTTCGAACAATTTTATATAAAATTTAATGCAAAACGATCTTTTCTAAAAAGATTTTCCATTTCACAATCTTTTCTATATGTTTTAATAATCTAAGAAGCTACTACGAGGCTATGTCGATTTTTTATTTGCATCTTCTCGTGTTGTGTTCGAAGAAAAAATCTCTATCCAGGGATATTAAATGTAGATATCATCATTTGTACGCTTTGCTGCTTAATGATCGTCGTTTATTAGTTGGCAAAATATTTATTCTGTCTAAAATTTAATTAAATACATAATCGAACCCATATAGACGTACCTATTAGTTTCCAAATATTATAGTTGATTTTCCTTAATTGGGATACATCGGGCTAGAAACGCCTTTAATATCTTTGGCTGATGTGAAAGTTGTGAGAACATTTTCATCAATTGATTCCTGTATGTAATTTTCTAATTTCCCTCTATAGAATATTGTTAAATTTATTTTCACTCCCATGTCCAATCGCTGCATTTATTTTTAAGTATTCCAAATGAGAATGAGCGGTACTATTATGTAGTAGTTTTAGATTTCTATTCCAAAAAAAATCAAAAATCATTTACGCGTTGGCTCAGTACTTTACTAGTAAATAAACCATTCTTCCTTAATCTAAGTTTGCCAAATAACATTTAAACGTTAATTTATTATTACTGTAGGATAGATCAATTGATCTGCTTTTATGATTTCAATATTTCTTTCAAAAATGTATAAATAATTATTTAAGAATAAAACCATGAATTGCAAAATAAATATTTAAATTTACTGTCCAAATTTATTGGAATCGTGGTCCAGATAATCAAAGTAAATCACTATTAGTTAATTTATATCATCTCTGTTCCTTAGGTATGGCCTAATAAATTGGCGGTTCTTGATAATAACTTTTGATAAAATATAGAAATAATTTTAAATGTTAGATTTCACTGGAAGCATTCAAAAAAATATATAAAACGCAATAACTATTGTATTATTATATATAAATAATCAAACGTGCAGAGATTATATTTGTATAGCTTAAGTCAATAAAACCCAAGATAAAGCTGTTTATTAAAATAAATATCTACAAATATGTCGAGTAATAGATTTGTTGAAGATAGATATATTTCCATAGATTAGTATTTTAGTAACAAAATGTACGACGATATGTTAATTATTTAAATTTATTAATTTAATACCTCGTCTTCCTCGAGCGTTGAAAGTAATTTTGGGATCCCTACAGTTTGACAAATGGCAGGTCAAACGAACGTCGACAAATCTAATTGTCTAATTTTGTATGCGCAGTCACAATGTGTCGTCACAATGTCAAGCAATTATATCGAGCACATACAGCATGTGCTAAAATAATAACATAAAAAAATATACTCATACAAAATTACGCAAAATCGTAAATAAGATGCGTCCCTTTTCGCAAGGCAGTCGTCTTTTTTAACCGAAACATCAAGTAGATTGCCGAGTTGCCCAGTTTACATCAACGTCCATAACCATTCACCACCGCTGGCCTGGTATGCGAATTAAAAATTAAGTGCGCAGACTCTTGTGCTTCAACTAATTGGATAGGCCCCACAGGCGTATTTTTTCCATACCGGAACACAGTCTTCCGGCGCGTGTTTATCCCGCCAAGAAAGTCGTGGAAAAGCATCAAAACGGGGGCGGGAGAACGAGGAAGCGGGGGGAGAAAGTGCTTTCATTAACTTACAAGCCCGGTGGTGTATCCAAGGCGTTTATAAATTTATGTATTAAGTTTTCCCTCGTAAATTCCTCGCGCTGCATCCTGCCGTGGTAGCAGAAGTCATTTAGTAGAGGTATGATTGTTCTGTGACGTATAAAGTCACATATTTGCTCGAAAATTTCGTTAAATTTTACTCGAATTAATGCTAATATCATTAAATTTTCAGATATACATCGGGACGGGTAATGCTCAGATCGGTGAGAGGAAATGAAGTACAGCCCAGCTTTTATCCTTATCAACCTACAGCGCAAGATGAAGATGACATATTCAGTCCACGTATGCCAAGTAGAACGCCGTCAAAAGACGATTTGACACAATTCAGGTATGCATACAAATAGTTTATCTTAGCTCCTTTAACGCCAATCTTCATTGGCAGGGATAATCCGACTTGCGAGTTTTTTGACTTCAATGAACAATCGGAACACATTCTTTGGGAGTGTCCTGAGTTTTGTTCTGAGAGAGGGACTATGTTTAATGTAGTAAGGCGGTCCCCTGGCTCCGTCTGTCACCAGGACCTTGTCTCCTCCATCCCTGCTTACAGGGCTTTTGTGATTTACGCCGGCCAGGTCGGAGGGGGATTCTCCTCCTTTAACCTATTACCCTCGCCTTCTTAGGTGTAGGTCGATTGTATTTCCAAGAAGTCTTTAGATACGATGGTTGCCCAGTTGGCTCGTCAAAGGTAGTCTACATTTAGACTCACCATAGAGCGGATCCTCCAGAAAAACCTTAGCCATATTTTATATAACACTATTGTAAATATATCGAATATGTCATCCGAATACATAGTTAGTAATAAGCTGATTTTGCATTTATTTGGAATATTTAAATATTAATTGTACAAAACCGTGTCGACAATCTATAATCGAGAGTCGAATATATTTGTTCTTTGTGTATATATTATAAAAAGCCAGAATTTTATGTGTTGAGAATAAATAAATATATAAAAAAAGTTTAGATTACGATCATATTGATAGAGAATTAATTTATGTTTCGTTGGTTTTCAGCAATTTGGCTGATGGAGGTCCTTTCGGAGGCAGCTGCCAAATTCACGGACCCCCGCCGAGTGTGGGTCCTCAAGATTGCGAAGCTGACATCGATGGCGACGGCGATATCGATGGCGGAACCTCAAGTCCGGTGCTGAGGCCGCCGGCTTTTCCACATACTCATTGTCCTCCGGTGGTACATCGCACCTGTTTCTGCGTCAGATTCATTGCCGAGCACACGAAGATGCTCGAAGATTCCACCAAGGTAAACTATTAAAAAAAATCTATAACTAACTAAACTGTTTGAAAAAACAGTCTCACAGGATTCTATATGGATATAATATTTAGAATTAGAGTTTCTTCATTGAAGCTTCTTTATTAATCGACCATCACAGCGGACGAATCGGTTAAGCCGACCCGAGGATTACAGAATTGCTTCCTAACGATTAATATATCAAAGAGGGCATTATTGAACGATCTAATTGATAGTAGCGTACTAACAAAGAACGCTGCTTATTATTCCGGAAGGCCTTCCGGTCATTCTGTTCCATAAATCTCAAACTATGGAGCCCTGCTCCTGATGTATGAATTACTGAATTTCGATGCGTAATATAGCAAACAGTTTAAGAGCCGGGATCCTTCTGGAACCATATTCAGGTTAATGTTTCCATGGAAGCGAATATGATGTCATCTAAGCTCTTATCGCATTATCTCACTGCCGAATTGATCATACGTATGCCATAGATCAAGAAAACCGATTTTCCAGCTTTCCTCCGATGATAGCACGATATCAATTCGAGAAATAAAAATCTGAAATAAGCACGTGAATCTGATGACATTCTAAAATTGATGATGACATATTGAGATCCCTGATCCTCGATTTCCTATGGAGCAATTATTGCAGAGACTCAAAGCTTGAAGGTCCTTTGTACAGTCACATTTTTAACACACCTAACTGTAAAACAAAAACAAAAATTTGGATTCGCACGTACTATCCGAAGATAACACAAAAGAGCGGAAAAACACGTGTAATTCTTCGTGTTCGAGACAAAGAATTCGACCTTTTTTACACTAAATTTGAACTGGAGAAATTGTTCGTTTACGATAACACAAATCGAAAAAGGCCTTCTCCAAAACAAACTTCCATTCCGACCCCTGGTCTCGACCTGAACTCGACCCCCGAGGATGGTTCAACACTCTCAAATGTTCTTTTGTGCATTTGGTGGGATTTGGGAAGAATAATTAATTATGAATTATTAACGCTGAATAATTCTTCACGACGATAATGGATGCCATTATAGAGCAAGAATGACCCAAGAAAAAAAGGAGGAATTAAACTGAAAGGTCCTTCCACACCCTTCATATTCCACAGACCCTGCTCGTTCCGATTAACTTTCTCTTCAGGTCCATGAAGCACACTTTAAGAAAAAACTTGAACGGGTATTTTGATTCAAAACCGGAAAGTTTTATCAAAAAAGGAATTGAAAAACTTCAAGGGAGGTGGAAAAGTCCCTTATAATGATAGAAATTATGTTTTGTAAAAAAAAGAAGAAAAAACATAAATTTTACGTTCATAAAAAATGCGTCTCCCTAATATATAAACCTAGCTGTGCCTTGTATTTGAAACCCCCTGGTTTTTTTTATTTTTTCTCGGATAACGCTTTTAATTTAAATCCTACATGTTACAAACTATTTGTATTTGTCTAAAAAAAGTCTAAAGAATATAAAATCGCGGTTCATATAAAAATCCCTAATATCGACCACAAAATATCAAAATAACTATTTTTATTCTTAGAATAATCCATTTTTTTCAAAGTCAAGATATTGATGAAGAATTCTTGACTTGAAATGTATCTATTTTCCACTATAAATATGCCCCCTTCGGACGTCACGGTTGGTTTAGAGATGCCGTGACGGATCGGTTAATACAAACATCGTTATTCAATTTCGCGAGTTTCTTGTTTATTAACATATTTTTCTTTCCATTACAGCTTCTTTAAATTTTCTAGTGTATTTATTTATATTTATTTAATCTTTTTTAATTCAAATTTTAATACAATGTTTTATTATTATATCAAGTCAAGTTAAATTGTTCTATTATTATATTGTCAGGTATAAAATTACAGCATAAGTCATTTATTTATGACGATGGATGAATTCTATGACAGGAAATTCGATAAAGTTTTTAAGGATACGAGGGTGGTAGGTTGTATAACTCACAATCACTCCCTGCCCCGCGTTATAAAGAATTCCCAGAATTTATATATTTTGCCGGAAGGCTTAGCCTAACTTTTCTCGGTCAAACTTTATTCAATATAAATACATAATTAGTAAAATCAGAGATATAAAAATTGGATCAAGTAAACTGGTGAATAGAAATAACTCTATATTGTGTCATTAAGATAATTTGCGAATTAAATCGATTGACAATGAAAATTTAATATGCGCGTCTCAAAATTTATAGGCTGATAATTTCTGTAAAAAACACCATAAGATATATGGACTATATTTGGGATAGATTTGGATAAAATGTATTTTTTTTATGATGATTATTAATTATTTTTTTTAAATATTTTCAGGTAAAAGAAGACTGGAAATACGTGGCCATGGTGTTGGACAGGCTTTTCCTGTGGATATTCACCCTGGCCGTGTTGGCCGGGACCGCCGGGATCATCCTGCAGGCGCCTACCCTCTACGACGACCGTGTGCCTATAGATAAGAAATTTTCCGAATTCGCAACAACCACAGTGGTGCGTTGTCCACCCCAATAGCGGTACCTTACGTCCAAAAATAAAAATAAAACCATTTTTATTATATGCGGTGTATATTTTTCACAAACACATATTTATTACCGACGTCGCGTTTTATATAAAACTAATTAATAAACACTTGTGAATAAACTCTGCCAATAGATGTAGTGGCTATGTCGTCGAAGATCTTATATTATACCAATATAAAAAGGCTGAACTACTACTAAATTAATCGATGTTTGATGTATTGAATCATTTTGTGTTTTAGCATTTATGAATATGGAGATAAAATGATATCCGAATACACAGAAATAAAATAAATAAGTATCGTGTTTCCAAGAAAATAATTGTTTAATGCAGAAAAATAAGCATTGGCGCCTAATTTAAGGGATTGTCTTATTGTTTTGAGAAGTATTCTACTTAATACCCCGTTTATTAAGTTGTAAGGTAACGAAATACCTTGGTAAAGGTTATCATTCTAGTGAAAATATCAAGACGTTCACCGACAATGTGGAAAAATATTCTTAAAAAGATCGAGTTATCGACTTCCATTCTAAATAGTCCTTGATTGACTTGTTTTATTTCGTTGGCTTCCATTTTAAACAGTTCTTCTTGAATGCCATGAACTGTGATTCCATTTCAATTGCAAATTTGAGAGCATCTTCTTCTTCTTGGTATATGTATCCAAGGATGTGATTTAGATTGATTTAGAGAAAAGGGATAAGGTGAGTGAATTAAAGGATGGGATTGACTTCAACTTCCGACTTCTTCACAAGAGGCGGGAGCATCTGGACATTGAGTACTTGATATGAGGGACACATCATTTTATAACACAAGTAACTCCTCCCGCAGACAATCATGGAGGGAAAAATGAAAGGTGAACGGTGATTGAGAGGGATGAAACTTTCGTTGCTCGGCAACGAAAGGACTCGAACCGGATTCGGAGCTCCAGAATTGTTCCAACTCTAATTGTATTAATTTATTTAATTACGATGGATGGATGCCATAACAGAATGATTCAATAAAGATGTAAAAATAATGAGTCTCTCACACTAATATTCCTCCCAGTGTCAAACCACGACACTGGTTAAATTAATATTATTTCAGTTAGATTCAGTTGAATAATTATTTATTCAACGAAGGATATTTGGCATTAAATTGTATAATTCAAACGCGTAAACTACCTACATAAATATTACCATAAAATATGCAGAGGTAATGGATCTCTTCCTCTTACATACCCCTTCCCTCCCTGGCCAGTGTTATAAAGGATTACTTGAATTCATAGTTTTCGACACCTATCCGACTCCTAACAGCTTACATTATCGAAATAATATGCATGTTATCTACAAGCCGTAACACTAATTAACGTATGGAGAAAAAACAAGAACATGTAGATCACCTGAAAAAGAAATGCTTTAAGAAATACCGTAAAGGAAAACCATGGGAATCTGATCATTTCTGGAATAGGTTGAGAATGAATTTTGGGAGTCATCCTTTTACATACCATGCGCCATTTTTTTCACAATATGCGCCATACATCTCGCGACCATCTATCTTTTTTAACGTCTTTCTTGTTTTGCTTTTGAAAATTTTCATCAATGGAATTGCTTGTTAATATCAGAATAATAATAAACGTCAGAAATAAATCATTTCAGAAGCATTTAAATATGAAAAAAGCGCTATTTAATATTTCTAGGCATCTCAATTATGTTTTGTTCACTAAATAAGTAAAAATGGGTTTATAAATGCAAATATATAGTTTTTTTTAATTAGTTAAATCATAAAAACGATTTTTATATGATTTTTACAAAAACATGATTTTTTTAAGATGTTTGGCCGAATTTCTATCATCCAAAACATATTCCTTTTGCTCTTTTAAGTGTGTAAATTGACCTAAATCCTGCTCTATAATGCACTTGCTCTAATTTTATTCATAAATTTCATAATCGGTAACATATCGTGCTTCTTGTTGTATAATGCAGTGATGTTTTAGTATAGGTCGATTTAAAAAAAATCAAGAAGTTGTAGTGCCATGGCTTTACTCACCACTGACGACGCTCCGTCAGTGCACACACTGACGAGTTTACTATAATCTAATTTTATATATTCTATGCATGATTTTACATTTTCATAAGACTCTTCTTCTTGTTTCATCATAAAATGACTCCAGACTGACATATTGAAATGCGCCCCTTGTAATCTTTTAATGCGCCATGTTTGGCACATTTCCCATAGGTTGGCCCATAGGTTGATTTTTTTAAGTAAATTAAGTAACGGAATGGCATATATAATTAGGTAAAATATGAAATTATCAGTCCAGTATATAATTAATCTCTTTACTCTCCTCATCAATACATTCCTAGGCGAGTTCTTCCGGGGAAACGAGAATTCCGCACTGGAAAACAATGTCATATCAATTTATTTAAATAAAAAATAATATATAAACTGTGTTTTGGTTGATTATCTATTGATAAATCATATTTTAAGTGTTCTTAAAAAATTCTGAATCAATTTTTTGCTATAATTTTTGATTCTAAACTCATCACAATTTTTTAGCCGATTTTTAAAAGCATATTTTTAGGGAAACACGACATTTATTTTCCAGCAATCTGATTAATATCGCCATTAAATAATAAAAATAATAGTCAAGGGCCTGATTTGTGTCAATTAGTGTCAATGCATAATAAATTATAATAGTGTGTCAATATCAATTATACATGAAAATATTACATATTTTTATGTTGAATTTAATTGAATTTTTATAAATGTTAATTCCATATTGCATAGTTCTATTTGAAATGATTAAAGCAAAAAAATTATCCATTAGATATTGTTGAATAGTGATTAATTATAAAAAAAAACATATAGATATAAATAATTTTGACTGCTCAATATATTAGTGAAATTAATAAGTGCAAAAATATTTACGTTCGTTTAATTATAATGAAAAAATAATGTATAAATAATGTGGCATTATTAATTTTTATTTATTTGTAAGTGTTGTTTTAAACATAGACATAGAAATTTTAGATCGTAAAATATTGCAAATATTATGTAGCACACAAAAATACGAATGTATTAAATTAATTAATTGCAATACATAATGGAAAACCAACGACTTATGAAAATAGCTTAATATAAATGATAGCACAAAGCACATAATTATTAAATTTAATAGCGTTTTTGTGATATATTTTTGACATAAAACCATCCATAATTTTACAACAAAACAACGTTATTTATTTTAAAAAAATATTTTCAGTGACATCTCTTCATTATTTGATATATTAATACTACAAAATTAATTAATCATTATTAAATCATTTGAAAATCGAAACTTTATATGCATTTAGAAATAATTATTGACTTAAGGAATTGAATTAAATATTTTTTTATTAATCTAAGCAATAAATATCCATGTAATTAAAATTAACGATGGAGAGAACTCGAAATTAAATTCAGATTTAGGTTGTGTATGATACATAAAAATGCCTATGTCATTATTAACAATGTAATTGTTTTTCATTTCACATTTGTTTAAGTTTAAAATATAATATGAACATAAACAAATGGGTAATACGCCTAAGTATCCATTATTCCAATAATATTTATATTATTTGTACATAATATAATTAAAATAAACAATTTAATCTTGAAATATCAAATATAATTTGCATTTAAAATAGAATCATAGTTCCTAAATTAAGTATGAACTTTTATATAGGCCTACATTAAATGAAATGTAGTAAATCTAAGTAAATATTAATATATATGTATTGATATCAATTTGATCCATATAAATAATTGTTAGATGAAAACGTGAATAGACCAATATTATATTGTAGATGTAAGAAATTATTATGATTAAAGTTATTATTTATTAGATCGCCTCACGAAATATTTATGAAATAAAAGAATTAGCCGTGTAAGTTTTTAAAATTCGATGTTTATTGTTGAGAAATAAATAAACTTAAAAAAATAAACAAGATTTGATTTTTATTTTTAATATGACCTTACCCTATATTGAAAAATAAAACAATAAATTTAATTAAACACTTTATTTGTAATAGAAAAAATAGATATTGCAATACAATGAACAATAAATCCTGAATTATCGAATATATATATCCCTCGATGCACGGGATAGATCATTCTATAAAAAAACCGCGTAAAAAAATACATTAAACCCGTGCAAAATCATAAGATATAGTTTCGGATATAAATAATACACGGGCTCATACAAAATGTAGGGATACGTCCCAATATAACGCAAATAAAACATGATATTGGTGATAAAACTGAAGTTAGGCAGAGGCACATCGTTCATATGGTCAGATTGTGCGGCGCACACAGGCGCCGGGGACCCAAGAGGAAAAATTTTAAAAACAAACTAATGATTTATATTTTTTTAGTTGTATTTTACGTTCACATATTATAAATAACCTTGTTTATATGTAAAAATATATTTTTTACATTTATTATTGGGAAAAATAAAGGATACGATTATGCGATATTTTTTTGGAACACACTCTATTTTTTTTATGAACTTCAAATCTCGTGTAAGCCTAATTTGTATTACACAATGTTCATATGAAACTATAAGACTTTATTATACAAGGACCGATCAATAAAGTCAATGTCTAGAAAAACAATTCCTAATAATTCGTGAGGCCTAAAATATTCTTTACCTCTCTGGAGGAACCTGTATTAAGTATTTCTGCCCATGATAATTTACAACAAGCATTTCATTTTACTTTTTTTAAATCATTGCGTTCTGAAATGTTTAAAATTAAATTTACAAATAAGAAAATATTTATCTTTTTTTTATTTTTTATACTAACGCACTTTTTAGACCATGTTTGTTCAAAACTGCGCAAATCGAAGGATGCCTGTAATTGTTATCTAAAAAAATTTGATCATACATTTCTCTTTTGACGTTTATATGTATTTTTTAGTATTTCTGTAAAATAATCCTTTACTCCACTCTTTAAATTAATATTTTTATTATATCAATAAATATTATACTATATTTTTGGTTTTATATCATTTTAAATCTTATTTATTACGATTGGCATTAGAAAAAGAAGACGTTGCACGTGTAATTATTTTGACGTAGCCGAACCGGTGTTGCCAGCCCGCTAGTCGAGTGACGGACACGTCGGGCCGGAGCTGCCTACCATGGCCGGCCAGAAGTTCGAGTACGACGAGAGCGGCTCCACCTTCTTCTACTTCTTGCTGTCATTCCTCGCGCTAGTGCTCGTGCCCGCTACCTTCTACTACTGGCCCCGCCGCCGCAAGCCAGGTCTCGTAACCAACACATCTTCATAAAAAGCTAACAAAATTACCTAAAAATTTCCATTGACTGCATCGATTCAATTAAATAATATTGTATACCGTTAAAATTATCGTTAGATTCTTGTTTGATTCTTATATGTGACATTGAACTTGGTGCACATGCTAATTGTGTGTTATCCCCACTCCATAATTAATTGTAACTGTTGCCCTCTTTAAGTTGAATTAATATTTGACAAATCACGATTCATTCGGTTGACATAGAACCTACATTTTTATTATAATAAAGTGATGGTTTTGAATGGTGACACATATGAGTTTAACCACTATATGTTTATGTATTAAAATCACATACATTTGGAGGTTAACAAAATACTGATCGGGAGTCCTTTGAGAACAATTATTATTTATAAGGCTTTCGGTTAATTTGTAATGGCATCACAATTTGTTGCATATGGTGATGATATCTCAATAATACAACCATTGCTTCGATTTTTTAATTATTTATATAAAACAGAACTTTACAACGGTATAATTCATTTCTAACAAATTCCATACCATTTAGCGAACGTAAAAATTGATAAGCTAAAAGTGCGATGGGAGTGACACGTGCTATGAGAGCTCAGTCTGCATTTAAAGATCTATTCATTTAACTATATTGGGATCTGTTGAATGATGGAATAAACGAAAATAACAATCTTTTCTAGTAATATATGGCCCAATTTATTCAGGGGAGGACAACGTATTTTAGTCACTTTTGAACCTAAATAAAATTTCTCGGTCCACAGAATCTATTAATAAATTATAGATGATGTTTTGCATCTAGATTTAAAAAAAACTAAACGAATTTGATGAAATACCTATCGGAATTGAAAATTGGTTAGATACTACATGCTTAGCATTAAGAGAATTTTTTTCAATAATTCTATCATACGTCACAAAAATCACCTTTTCGTCCCCGACGAATCAGTTTTTTTTATTTTAAAATATATATTTTGTACGGTCATGAAATGCTTAAAAATGCATAAAACTTTGATTAAATTAACACAATCAATTGTTTTATAATTTTCTAGATCCTGAAAAAAGTTATCAACATTGTGATTGTCCAGGATGCAAGAAGAAAAAAGTCCTTTTAGAAACGTCAGAACCCTACAAGGGTGTCAAGAATTTCTTCTTAAAAGTATCGATAATATCCGGTTGGGTTATACTTTTATTGCTAGCTTATAGAGTATCTCAATTCGACTATGAAATGTCTAATTTTGATCCGTATGAAATACTCGGCGTGCCACCGAGCTCGAGTCAAGCTGAGATTAAGAAATCGTACAGGAAACTTTCCCTCATATTGCATCCAGATAAAGAGACCGGTAATGAGAAAGCATTCATGAAACTCACCAAAGCGTATCAGGTATGCATGTCATTGCTATATCGAATATAATCGCTATATGAATCATTCTATTTTTTTAATTTGTGTTTGCCCTTAGGCTTTGACTGATGTAGAGGCACAGAAAAATTGGGAAAAATATGGTAATCCCGATGGTCCCGGAGCGATGAGCTTTGGTATTGCCTTGCCTAGTTGGATTGTGGAGAAGGAGAACAGCGTATGGGTGTTAGGTTTATATGGACTCGTATTTATGGTGGCACTTCCAACTGTGGTGAGTTATTTAATCATTTTAATTCAATATTTCGTTAAAATAATCGAAAAACTAATATCACCTATCTCAGTTTTTTTATGTTGCTCTGTAAACTATTGAATTACTCCGTTTTATTATAAATTATAAAATAAACCTTGATTTTATGTATATTGAATAATAAAATGAACAATATCTATGAAATAAATTTGCATAACTTATCGTAACTGTTATGGCATCGTCTCCGAGAGACACGGTTTGATTTTGGAATTCATTTATTTGACTAGAATAGGGCTCCGAACCCAGACTGAACGGAATACCGGTAAGAAACATTATTTTTATTGAAACAAAAATCAGAACTGAACCGGAAGCTAAAAAAAACTTTTACTTTTTAATTGAACAAGATCGCAAACCAATGCCCTGGACTAGAATAGATTTCTAAGGTGTGATTGTAACTAAATCTTCGGTTTTTACTTGCACATTTATAAATATACAGTTAACCCCCATTAACTAATATTAAAATCGGGACTGTGTAAGTTGGGATAGTGTTATTGGGGGTAAAAGCCTGACACGCGTCGAATACACAGACATTAGCCAACGTTTAACTGTATGCACCGCACAGACGGCCGCCCGGCTGTGTGTGTGCAGCCGAACCCGTG